>JAUTXW010005419.1:1122500-1430982 GCA_030620095.1 Kuschelorhynchus macadamiae
CCTATTTATGATAAAACGGACAACTACAGAAAAAATCTGAGTACGCCACTGGATTGCACATAAAAAAGTGCCTTTAGAATATCTTTGCAGAATGTTAATATTCCGCAAAATAAAAAAGTTATGGACAATTTTCAAAATGGCCGAAAATTGAAAAACGCTCTATATCTCAGTTGGAAGTGAAAATATCGGCAGGCGGTTTTTGCCATTAAACATTTCTCAGAAATCGAGCCCATGACACCTAAGTCAGTTTTGCTCTATCTAGTCAGGAAATAGGTTTTCTCTGTTAAAACAGACCAATTTCGACCACCCTGTATATATGTATATATATATATATATATATATATATATATATATATATATATATATATATATATATATATATATATATATAGATCTATATTTATATATAGATATATGTATATATATTTACATATACATATATATATATATATATATATATATATATATATATATATATATATATATATATATATATATATATATATATATATATATATATATATATATATATATATATATATATATATATATATATATATATATATATATATATATATATATATATATATATATATATATATGTATATATATTATATATATATATATATATATATATATATATATATATATATATATATATATATATATATATATATATATAGATATATATATGGATATATATATATATATATATATATATATATATATATATATATATATATATATATATATATATATATATATATATATATATATATATATATATATATATATATATATATATATATATATATATATATATATATATATATATATATATATATATATATATATATATATATATATATATATATATATATATATATATATATATATATATATATATATATATATATATATATATATATATATATATATATATATATATATATATATATATATATATATATATATATATATATATATATATATATATATATATATATATATATATATATATATATATATATGATATATATTTATATAGATATATATTTATATATAGATATATATATATATATATATATATATATATATATATATATATATATATATATATATATATATATATATATATATATATATATATATATATATATATATATATATATATATATATATATATATATAGGTTCAGAGAGAAATTTACTCTAAAACTGTCAAAATATAATTCAGTCCGAAACCAATGGATGAAAATATGAGTTAATTGCCGTGAATATAGCGATTTTCAAGTGGACGGACTACATCAGGTCGGATCGAAATTTAAAGTTATGTCGAAGCGTCAACAAAAACGTCGTAAGTCAAGACTGGAACACATTGAAATTTCTGTAACCGTATCCAACAAAACACCGAAAAAAATCGTGCTAAGAAAAATAACTTTTAAAGTAAACGTAATTTGCATTGTGTTTCACCCTTAATCCGCCGTTTTTAAAGTTACACTTTATAATTGGAAGTAAAATACTTTAAAAGTTTGAATTTAAAGTGCGATCATAAAACATTATTCAGTGTACTTTTCGGCTAGTAACACAGTTATTGAACTGAAGTATATAACCCTATTGTGTTTATATTAATATATACAAGCAATAGTACAGTTTTTTTATTAGTTTGAGAGTTTGCATAAAAATAGTATAATTTATCCTTTTTTTTTAATTTATTTTAAACTGATATTCCAGAGCACTGTTTGACTACGATCCAATGAAGGATGATGGTTTGCCATCACGAGGACTTGCCTTCCAGTATGGTGATATTCTTCACGTAACCAATGCCAGCGACGATGAATGGTGGCAGGCCAGGAGAGTGCTTGCGACAGGAGATGAGCAAGGGATGGGCATAGTGCCTAGTAAGAGGAGATGGGAGCGGAAGCAAAGAGCTAGGGACCGATCTGTTAAATTTCAAGGCCAAGGAGGTCATACTGATAAGGTACATAATAGTAGTAGTATTTTGCTTTTTAGAACTCGTCAGGCAGCCATATACTAACAAGCTCGTGACTGGCCAATGCGCTTTGTCTTTAATGAATTACGCACAAATTATTTCAAGTAATGTTAACCTTGAAGATAGATAGAATTTTCGTTATTATTTTTCCTTTCAAATGAAGGGCGTATGTACTTTTTGTAAGCATTTTTAAAACGGGTATTAGATGACTTATATGGTGTCAGTTCGCTATTTAAATCATGTCTTGTTTTTCTTACTATCGCAAACCCACCCTTTCGTTCATTTTTTTGATAGTCACTATGAAAATTTAAAATTTATATATATATTTATAAGATCTTTTTATCCTAATTTATCTTTAAAATACCTAGTCGTTATTTCCAAAAGGTGGCTGTTTGTAAATGTGATAGAGAGTAAACAGTCAACTTTCTAACTAAGAAATATTTTCTTAATAATCTTTTAAATTAAATATATTTCCATTAGTTATGTACTTCTTATATTTTGAGCTCTACAAGAAGTTTTAGGGTTTTATCTGAATTGCAAGCATTTACTAAAGCAAAACATAATTAGAACAATACCTTAATCTTATATTTGTTACATTATTTACATAAAGACAATGCACACGAACCAGTTGAGCCTACCAAAATAGAAGATAAACATTCGAACCATTGATAGAACGATCATATTAAAGTAAATACAATTAAATCATAAGCCATCTTAATTTCACTGAGCCATTTTGTAATCGATTTTAGGTTTTAGATTAAATCTGTGAGGGAGGGGTTTGGACTAACATAAATAATATATATATTTTTAAAATCGGTGAAAATGTCAGCGAAAATATCCATAGTGTTTCGTTTGAAATAGCAAAATAAATGCTAATATTCTTACGTTAATTAAGCATCATTCCAAGAGGAGTTTCTTAAATTTTCAAGAATTGTTATCTTCCAAATATTTTGGTTCACATTTACAAATGGTCGATAGAAGTGGTTGAAATGGGAAACTTTTTTGTCCCCGGGTTTTGGACATGAAATACAGTTGAAAAGCCCTTTCAAGGACATGCAATTCGATCCCCTGTCCATTTCATCTTTTTTTTATATAAAAAGGCGTACAGCGTGGGCCAATGAAAACGAAACAAGCCTCATATGTCTCACGATTTTTAATAAATCGCTCGTCGAGTTTGTTTTCAGTGAGGAACCTTTTTGTGTCCCTCTCGTTTCAATCTCCTACCGGCTGTGAGACTCACCCCTGAAACTTTAAATCGGACGAGGACGGGGTCAAGTATACCTCATTTTAAGGGTAATAGAATTCTCTATAACGCTTCCTATTTTTTCAATTTTGGTTTAGTAGTTACTGTTCAAAGATGGTAACCAGTAGAAATCAAAGTCTTTATTTTTCTGTTAGTTAATCTTGCCTAGATTTAACTTACTTTTTACTTTATTAAATGTTGACCACCAGCTTCCACACAGTAGTATACATTTTGTTTGAAACCGTCTCGGTCATTTTGATGACAATGGGGTAATTTGCTGATATTAATGGTCGATCCGTTGACGTAAATCTTCTAGGGATTCTGGCTACATATAATAAATTTTACTTTCCAGGTGACCCCACAAAAAAGTCTAATGGGTTTAGGTCCGGCGACCTTGTAGGTCACTCCACTAACCCTCTTCGACCTAGGTCAGGCTATTATGATATATTTAGTCTAGATTTGATCGCTGTAACTTCCAGCCCATACATTTATGTTTTTGGGATTTTGAATATGCACTTAATGGAATAAAGGTCTTTTGATTCCAAAATTTCTCTTAGAGCTGAAAGAATCTTCTTTTGTAAGAGTTGTAAATACATTTCTCCGATTAGATTTCTTGGTCGAATAAAAAGACCAGCCACATGATCCCTGTAAACTCCAGTACAAACATTTAATTTTTCGGGATTTTGAATATTAACTTCATGGAATAAGTGTGGATGTTCTTCTGCCCAATAACGACAATTATGACGATTAACAATCCCATTCAGAAGAAACGACCACTCGTCCGAAAAACAAACATTAAAGAGAGAATTTGGGTTATTACTTATCCGATCACTCATAACTTCGTAAAACTGCAAAGTCTAGCAAAGCCATATTTGTTTAATACTTGGATTTTATAGGGGTGAAATGTATGGGCTTTTAAAATCCTTCGAATGCTAGTACGAATTATACTAGAAACAGCTTCTTACTTCCTGGCTCTTAAAGGATCGATGTTGATCCATTTCCCACTAATCGATTCGCAACCATTCGCTTTCGATTTTTCACCGATGCTGTCTGCCAAAACTTGGTTACTAGCTCAATAACATACTTTCTGTTCACATGCTTATCGGGATTTTTGTCATTAAATAACTGAACTGTAATATTAGCGCATCTGCCGTTTGCATAATCAGGTTCAATTATCGACACTTTCTCCGCAGTAGAATATACCATTTTGTATCAGAACGGACATTCGAATTCGTAATAATACCCACTATCAATGTACCTACTAGGAGTTTACTAAGAAAATGAGCTAAAAAAATACTAGACCGCATAGAATAATTTTGAACTCCAATGTCATCTAAACTGAATATCGACAAAAAGACTTCAGATTATTTACAGTGAAAAATTCATGTAAAACATTGCATTCGCTTTTTAAAATTACCTAATTGCAAATGTATGACGTATGATAGAGAATCGACCCCTAATTGGGGTTGAAAATAGTGCCATTAGAAAGTAAAACAAGCAAAAACAACAAAGCATTGCGATAACAGCCAGAAAAATCAACTTCTTTGATTTCGACTGGATAGCATCTTGAAACATCATTTTCTCGAAAACTACTAAACAAATTTGAAAAAATGAGAAGCGTTACAAAGAGGATATTATACCTTTAAAATGAGGTGTCACTGACCCCTTTTCCGCTCCGGTTTAAAATTTCAGAGGTGAGTCTCACCCCTCCTAGGTGATTGAAACGAGAGGGTCGAAACTATACACAAGAAGGTTCCCCCTTAAAAACAAAATTGACCAGTGCCAGCGATTTTTTAAAAATTACAAAATACAAGAAATTAGCCTTGTTTCGTTTTCATCAATAGACCCTGTGTATCTTCCCCTTACGTTGACATTGTGAAAGTAAGGCCTTTTATTTCCAAATGCTGGATGAATTTTTTTACATAGCATAACTAATGTAATATAAACGACGATCAATACATTAAATTATTATTAAATATTAATCTTTGTCACCACCCTGGCGGCACAGAATATATTCTATTTTATAATTGGTTGATTTGTTAGCCGATCGAGGGTGACTTACGCATTTTAGCATTTGTATTCTGCTGCATCAGTTCAACATTCTAAAATCATTTATTGTTGTTTATTCGGCAATTCTCATGTGCAACTACACATTGAATTAAGCCTCTAGATCATAAAATTAAAATGTTTCATTGAAATATGTAGTTAGCATAACTAATGTAATATAAACGACGATCAATACATTAAATTGTTATTAAATATTAATCTTTGTCACCACCCTGGCGGCACAGAATATATTCTATTTTATAATTGGTTGATTTGTTAGCCGATCGAGGGTGACTTACGCATTTTAGCATTTGTATTCTGCTGCATCAGTTCAACATTCTAAAATCATTTATTGTTGTTTATTCGGCAATTCTCATGTGCAACTACACATTGAATTAAGCCTCTAGATCATAAAATTAAAATGTTTCATTGAAATATGTAGTTACAATAATATTCTATTAATACACAGCATATAATAACTATAATAATTCTCGAAGCGTAGCATATTTTCTTGAACTGTATGCATTTTCTCATAATTTTTAAATTAGGAATTAATAATAATAATAAAGAACTTTTATTTTAAAATATACATAAATAATACAAATAAAGTACAGAAAGGGCGAGATTCAGTTCATTTATTCTGGAAGGAATAAATGCCTGTTCTTACACCTAACCCTAATCTAGTAGATAAACGCATCCCAAAAAATGTATAATAAACAAGAGAAAGGGGCAACAAACATTAGATAGTAACACAAAAGAGAAAATTAAATGCAATTCAAGTTACACTTAAGCATTGGTTATTCACACAGAATATGTCAGTCATAAACATTGTACAAATTGTGAAATATAGAGGTTAACATCAATTCGTAATTATATAAGTATTATTGTTCAGAAAATAGCTTTTTAAACACATATTGTTTAAATGCAGCTTTGGACTTTATATTTTTAAAATTATTAGTGAGCTTATTCATTACATTTGCAATTTGATACGAAAATTATCTCGTATACATTTCTGTTGAGTGGAGAGGAGGGGTTAGTGTACCTTTAAATCGAATATTCAAGTTATGAATATCCGTTCGATATCGAATTTTATTATATATGTAAGAAAGTATTTTACTTGTTAAAATGGAATAGAAAAGCGTTGCAGAATGAAGTTGCCTCCTTTTTTTCATATTAAGCCAATTGTTGAGGTTAAAAGTGTGGCTAATATGGTCGTACTTTCTTATGCCGTAAATCAGGCGCAAACAACTATTTTGAAGTCTTTGTATTCTTCTTATATCTGTGCTTTTTAGACAGGAATCATATACGGTGTCACAAAAATTAAGATGGGATAGGACCAACAATTCACAAAGCATAGATTTAGTTTTTCTATTTAATACAGCTCTGTGTTGATATATTAATTTTAAATTAATGTAACTTTTTTGTAAGCATTTACTAATGTGCTGAGAAAATCGCAGGTCTTGGTCCATAATGAGGCCAAGATTTTTATAATGTTCATAAAATGTGATAGGTTTGTCTGTAATTACAATTTTGTCTTTAAAGGATGCCACAAAATTTCTCCTATCCATCTCCCTACCGAACACCATCACGGCCGATTTTGCCGAATTTAACTGCAAACAATGTTTGTTGGAGAACGCATATAAGTTTTCCAAATCATAGTTTATTGCAGACACCGCCTGCTGACTTTCTTGAAAATTAAATGACATATATTTGAGTGGCGTGGGCATAATAATGCTGGGCACAAGAGAGAAACACTGAAGGAAAATTGGAAACATACACAGAAAAGAGAAGAGGGCCCAGGATAGAGCCTTGTGGAACTCCTGTCGAAATTTCTAAAAAATTAGATGTAAGCCCAGCGCATTTCACAGCCTGTACTCTATTTTGGAGGTAGTCAGCAACCAGACAGCGGGCTGTCGGTGACAATCCAATGAAATTTAGAATTTCATGGCTCAGAGTGTCAAAGGCTTTGGTGTAGTCCAGCAATATCAAAACTGTCAGCTTGCTTTTATCTATAGCGCTAAAAATATTATCTGTGATTTCTGACAATGCTGTAACACAGCCATGCCCCGACCCAAAACCAGACTGAGTAGTTGGAAGAATATTGTTAATATTCAAATGCTTTTGCAATTGCATTTCCATTACTTTTTCCAGTAATTTTGAAAACGTCGGTAAAATGCTGATTGTCCTGAGATTATTATATGTTGAGGGATTAGGAGTCTTGGGCAGGGGAATGACGCAGGCTTTTTTCCACTCCGATGGAAAAACCGAGTGTCTTAAACAAAAGTTGATAATATGCGTTATATGTGGCAACAAATATGGTAGACATAAATTTATTGTTAATATGTTTATACCATCTACTCCCGTAGCTGTGGTTTTAATATTACACTTTTTAAATTTTTATTTTTTTTTTCTGTTGCATATGTTTACTAATGTAAAGAAACATTCTATAAATGCTGTTAATATTTAACTTTCATAAATTAGTACCCAGCTGAGGTTATACAGTGTTTTCAAAAGTAATTATGACTAAATATACTACTTAAAATTTTGGCACAGAACGATTTTAATCACATCAATTTTCATTGGTACTATAGAGATTTACAATAGACCTCTCTTTTTAAAAAGTCTTTTATATAAAATAGTCAAAAAGTATGATATAGACTGATAAATATTTTGTAACAATGGTTGGCTTCATTCCACCAAAAAACTAATTTTAATATTTTCCACGTTATCCCATAATGTTACTCTATTTTATAACATAACAGTTATGCTGTTTTTTGTCACATATTAAAAAATAAATGTTCTGTTTTTATGTATTTTCTCGAGCATTTTATGCAATTTACAACGGGTGGATAAAAGAGTTTATATATTATTTATATGTTGTTAGGGGTAATAAAGGATCATTAATCGATTTATCTATCACCACCTTAAGCGAAACTATGTTTCCAGTTTCGTTTTGTAACATTTTTCCATAATAGATAGTTGATCAATGTAGTTGCAGGAAGAAGGATATTTGCGTTTTTACTGATTAACAGCACGAGGAAGTACTGCGCCTTAAATGATTATATATTTGATAGTAATTTCATTAAAACTAGTTTCTCCATATTTTTAGCAATCAACTTTAGATAGAAAAAAGAAAAGCTATTCATTCAGCCGTAAATTTCCGTTTATGAAAAGTAAAGACGAAAAGTCTGAAGATGGATCTGACCAAGAACGTAAGTTTAAATTGCTATGCATCCAAATCACAGTTTGTTTGTTTTATTACATTATTATTTTGAATTAATTAGACATTGTGCACAAGTACATTGTTGTGCTTTTTTGTTAGTATTTTGGTAGATAGTTACATGACATACTGAACTTATTATTTTTTGTTATTTTGTGCCACTCACTCATTTAGCTGGTTCGGTAAATATTTTTTTGACCATTATGAAAGGTCTAGACAATTATGGTGATTCAAAAAAATATTTAAAAGGTTGTAAAATATCTTTCAAGTTTCACTTTTAAATCAGCCCTGTTGCTATAAACACTTAAAAAGTCATCCCAACTTTTTTTTTATATTGTGCTCCCAACATTTTATTGTATGTGAATTCCCACTTAGTTATGAACATGGTACTATATAATATAATATTATTTTGCTATAGTGTTATGACTTGTTGCAAACCAGCTAATGACTTTTTTTAATGTGCAATATTAATTAAAAAAGCTACATAAGAACGAAAAAAAAAAGGTTTATAGAAAAAAATTAAAGAGGTCATGTCAGGGGAATGGGTTGGTCAACGAATGGAACTCATATTACCAATCCATCCATCGAGAAAATGTTTGGTTATTTGAAGATTCGTCATAAGTTGCATAATATTCCTGGTCTTGTTGCCACGCTATCACAGATTGGGTAAAATATTTTGTGAAGACTTTAAATATAGTTGGCCTGCTAGAGTATATTTATAAAAGTGTGATCCAATTAAATGCCCATTAGATAATTAGATGTTAAGATGTTATGTCATTTGGAAATGCGTCTCCTGTGCCCAATGACGACTGTGATTTGACCACTAATGGGCATTGTGTTTATTAACCACACCATTATTGTAAAAACAGCTTTCATCCAACAAATCTGTAATTTGGTTTGTCGTGTATCATAACTTGCATGGGAGCAATAAACTCGATGGTGTATTTAAAATCGCTGTGACAATCCTCACGCTAAATTCATTTTAAAAGAGTGGCACTTATTTTCTTTACGAATCCCTTGGGTCTGCATTTAGTAGCACCGAGTTCTGCGACTACACATAGAAACGTGTAGAGTGATACCAATGTGTGCTATAATATAATTTATAATAAATATTATAAATTATATTATAATTCTCACTCTCACATCTCGAATTTGATTTGACTTATTACAATGGTAAAAAGTTCATGATAGACATTTGCTGATTCACGGCTATTCTTGCCACATCCACCACAAATTATCAGCATCTCCACGTACTCATCAGGAGTAAAAGTGAACGACATATTTTGAAACCCATAGAAATTGATCTCGGATAACGATACTACACATAATACCAAACTAAACTGAAATACGATATAAAATTATCCAATATTGGATAAAAAAACTCATTTGAAACATCATAAGGCATGTAATAGCTAATAGTTAATGAATAAGGTGGTATATAGTTTATTATGATAATTTAGTTAAATAAATGGGATCAGTACCAGCCAAAGCGCGGAGGCATCATTGTGAAAGCTATAACACAATTAAAATAAATAATTATGATGACCCCATTCTGACATAATATATTCAATTATTGTCGAAATTCCTCGCAAAATTAACATCGCCCTTTTGACCTGGTGTCGAGTTTTCCTACAAAGTTTTTTGGTCTCGAAATTTTATCTGCCCAATTTTTTTTTGTATATTTTGTCAATTCTGCTTTTACACCATATACTCAACCTAAATTCTTGACTTATTTTAGTGATATTAAGAGTTACCATATGAAAATAATTTACTTAAGGAAATATAAGACAGCAAAATATGAAAACTGTATATAGTATCTTGTTCACAACCAAGTGGAACTTCAAGTACAAAAAATGGAGGGTGCAATTGAAAAATAAAGAGGTAGGGTTTAATTTAAGATTGAAAGAGTAAAGTCCTTTAAACTTTTTTATTCGAATTTTAGTTTGCTTGTAAGGGGAGATATTGCCTGGTAAGACCCAAAATACGAAATATACCCTATACTACTTAGTTAACATCGAGTTCAGATAAAAATAGAAAAATTGTTATAAACGTTCTTGCGCACACTGGCATCAATATGTTTCTACTCGTGTTCTTGCCTCAGAACTCGGTGTTAGTAATACAGCATTTCAAAGGTTCCTT
The DNA here is from genome assembly GCA_030620095.1 of Kuschelorhynchus macadamiae. Lineage (NCBI taxonomy): Eukaryota > Metazoa > Arthropoda > Insecta > Coleoptera > Curculionidae > Kuschelorhynchus > Kuschelorhynchus macadamiae. The sequence goes on from JAUTXW010005419.1 coordinate 1,133,141, forward strand.
AAAGAAAACAAGTAATACCTTCACAAAATGCATTTAGCGCAAACACTGCATCCTACCGATTTCGAACACCGCATTTGCTTTATGGTCCATATCCAAGTTATGATATACGAGAATTCAAAGTACTTGAATCAGATTGTTGGAGCGATGAAAGTCGTTTTCAAAATAATCTTGTTCCTAATAAGCACCATGTCTGTTACAGGTCAAATCGCAATATGTATCCAAAAAACATGGGGTATAACTGTTTGATGTGACTTATTTAATGGGTATTTAACTCGCCTACATTTTTGTAACCATGCTCTAACAGGTCCACGATATTTAGAGTTCTTACAAATTACATAAAAATATTATCTTTCTCTCTCATAATATGCACCTTGCGAATATTTAAACTATACATTTTACCAATTTTAAATGAAGTGGTATTAGGAGTCTAACTCTTTGGCAAGCCTGTTCGCCTCACATGAGTCCTTTAGATTTTTTTTCTAGGAACATTTACTTCAGTAACTTTTTGTTCCTATGTAACTTTTGTAATTAGTATTACACATTAAAAATACGTCATTACCTGGTTTACAACATGTCTTATTTTTACCGATAATACTAACAAAATATTAAAACTGATATAGTACAGTGTTCAAAACTAAGTAGAGATTAAAATACAGTTTAAAAAATGGGGGTTGACTTTTTAAGTGTTTAAAGCAACAGGGCGCATTTAAGAGAGACATTTGAAAGAGTTTGTGAAACCCTTTAAACCTTTTTTTGAATCATAAATTTTGGGACATGAAACACGTGAACTGTATAATACTGTATAAACTTAAAAATGAAAAATAATTTCATTATTTTAAACAGTACGTTGACTGCGATTTTTAATTGATTGCGCGCGAACTGAGCCAATTCTTCCGATGTATGTCAAGAAATATATTTATTATGACTTTCTACAAAGTCTATTTTTCACATTATGACTTTCTACAAAGTCTATTTTTCACATGTTTGAATATTGCCAAGTGTTAATTCAGATATGTATGTACCACAGCCAAGTAGTGCCAATAAACAAAAAACGCTTGTTTAAAATTTCCACTTAATTTTTTCACAAAAATAAAAAACATGACAATTGTTTCGCCAACACTGTGGCTTCATCAGATGTTTGATCTTAAATGACAGTGACATGACAATTTCTCAGTCTCCTAACTATAAAGTAATGTAAAATTACTTTTGTGTTTTAAAATTATAGTCTATTTATCGAAGAAAGACATTAAATCAAAACAATGATTAGAACGTGAACATCTTGCAAGTGGAGAGCACCACCGTTATTGGTCCGAATCAGTGAGCCATAATACACCACCAATGAAAAGCCAGTTGGAATGAGAGAGCGACATGCAATGAAGATTGTTTGGTTTATTTCTTCGATATATAGACTTAAGTTCACTGCATTATTATCAGCATATTATTATAATGAATTTAGCCAAAAATCTGCCTTTTGTCTAATTTACCGAAAAAACGCAGTTGATTTAAACAATGTACTTTTAATATATATTCAACTTAATCAACGAATTTGTTACTTTATTTACTGTCATTTTTTATATATTGTAATCTAGTTTTGGTGCTGTTTAGCTTATAAGTAGTTTATGTAGCGGTTTAGTGTTTTCTTTCCATATACATTGCCTGTTTTGTTTCTTTTTTTTTGAGAATATTTAGCAGAATTTCTACTTTTTCACTAAAGTATTTTGAATGGTTTACTTAGCAACGTGTGAAATAATATATGTAATTTTGTTTTATTAAATTTTCTCTATGCAATTCTAAAAACCTATAACTAGTTTATTAGTTAATTATTTTAGAACTATATTAGAATTCTGCAAGATACCTCTTTATGTAGATTTTTATTTTGATTTTTCTTTTTATTTTTGCCTTTAGAAGCACCTTCTTTGTCTGACAACCAATCTAATGGTAATGAAAAAACATCTTCCAGTAAGTATTTAGCTGAATTGTCTTTGTAGGCACAATTTTTGTTAGTATGTAGATAATATAGTTATTTTACTGTTATATTGACTAATATTGGCTATCGTTTAACGAAGCTTAAACTGATTATTTGCCCGATTTCTGTAAGAAACAACTGGATCATAAAGAATGCGAAATTTTAATTCCCAAACTTCAATTTTTTGTAAATCAAATTTTAGTCGAATTCTGAAAATTAATTAATTAGATTGAATCAGATCAGAGATGATATTAATAAAATGTCGGTGTTATATTCAGTTATAAATATTGAGAGTACATTATTATGGTATATTTTCTAACACAATATTGTTGTAGTACAGCAACCACAACATCTAATACTCGAATAAATCGCCTAAATATACCCTATGTATAATTTACAATACCGGCAATTGACAGGAATATGTTGTTTGGGTAAGTTATATGTACAGCGTTTCCGAGAATTATCAATAGATTTCTCAAAAACGAGAACAGAGCAGTCGAGAAGGTCAATAAAGCAAATCATTGACTTTTATTTATTTATTTTATTTTTAGACATTTTTATCATACGTTATACCTAGATATAGCGAATTCAAATTGCGGTGGAGACTGTAAATCTAAAATTCAACTGTGGAAGTTTATTGTGCACGTCTCTTATTTACGAATAGCTGATAGAACAGTTTCTTCAGTTTTATTAAAAACATATATTAGGTGTTTTCCTCAAATAACACTCTAAATTTGTATTAAATTAGAAGATTTGCAAAACTTTTTAGAAATGTCAGGAAAAGTAAATCCTATGTGAGGAGTTGAGGACAAGAGCTTTCCTTAGTCTCAGTTTTGTAAGAAATTTAAAAAATATATTACTTAAGAAAAGTTAAATGTACTTATTGTCGAATACTATTTTTGAGGCAAGTGTTCAGGAAGTTCAAGACAATGATTTATGTATTTACTAACGAGTTCTTTTTTTTTCAGCCTTTATGTTATGCTATACTCAAGAAGACTCGAATAATGAAGGTACAGTATACTTGTTCTCATTTCTGTTCATATACATTGAATTTTGAATGTAAGGCAATTGACGTTTTTCATTTACTATATATATTTTTTTCTTTTTTGGCTTCTTTCTGTGTTTCCTAGTACAGGTGAAATATTATATCGGGTTGAGCTCCCTTACATGGAAGAAATTACGCTAATATATCTGGAGAATAATGACAATATTGACGACTTTAGTAAGTTTTAGTGTTGTGATGCATGGCGGCAAAAGTTGACGCGTTTACCCCTCCAAAATTTTGCACTAGTTCTCCCGCGTTTTGAGGATCATTATCGCCTAGCTGGACATTGATTCATATTAACATACAATTAACAGTTATTTTTGTGTGTCAAATAACAGTAAGACCAGCTGTTTTATTATATTTGAATACGTATATTTTTTTTAGAAATATGTTTTCACAGTTTGATAACGCAAATGGCAGGAATTTGATTAACTGAATTTTCAATTACCTATTATGAACTACACTGCCCATTCGAATTAGACATTATAAGATAAACCTCTTGTAAGCTTAAAAATGTTTGATCAGTTCAACAAAACATTTTTTATTGTTTTCATCGTTGATGTTCTCTCTAAGAGCTTGATTACTACAAAAAGTTTACTGTTTTTGGGTATAATAAAAATAATATTTGTAATAATAAAAATAATATTTTTATTATTACATCATAAAATCTAGGAGCAGGGGTTAGAGGACTGTAGACACAACATTTAGAAATATGTGCACTTTTATAGTACGTAAATGATGTTTTCAATACTGCTGTTTAAAAAGGCGTCTAAAGAAAAAGTACATTTACGTTGATAAATTTAAAATGATATAATAATAATGATATGATATAATGATTATTATATTATCTCATTATGTAGGCAAGACAAGTGGTTCATAAGAAAGCAGTTATTAATTTTTTTATGTTTACCCGACTGCGAAGCAAATTTTAGGATTCATTTGTACAAAAACTTCCTATTTATGAGGTCTAGATCTAAATATAAAGTTATTGATTACTTTATTACATTTAAGTATATTTGATCGGCCGGTCTCATACATAAAATTTCATGAATATAAACAAAAATCAGTTTTTCGGACATTTTGACTGGATACAAAAATATGTTCGATGGATAGGTGACCTATCGGTTGGCACCTTAAATTTATATAGTTAGTTACAAAGCCATACAGAACAATATTTTGAAGGTCCTGGGCTTTGCAAATTTTACTTAAAAATTGGATTTAATTGATAATGTTTTTCCCTCAAATTTCCAACCAGGTTTTTATTTTTAACTCTTTTTGTTTAAGGCAAGTTTCCTAAAAAGTATCTGCACAGCGTGTTTAATGTGTTTTATGAGATTTCTAGAATGAGGCTGCCTCTTGATATTAAAACTTTTACTACTATACTGTGATAATTACGTGATTTAATAATTTTTTTTTTAATTCTCAAAACAGATATTTCCCGTAAGCGTTTAAACAGAAAGCTGAATTCGAATATTGAAGATTTCCTTAGCTTAATTTTTTGGAACCGATTTTTTCACAAAAATGGATTAGCACATCAGTACACATTACTTTTCAATTATACCTGTCATGATAAGGCCATTTTTAGAAGTCGTAATAGCAGATGAGCAAGGCGGTGATTACACTTTTCATAACTACTAAAAGCAATATTTTTTATTTGAGTTTTTTTGTTGTATAAAATCTTAGATATACTTTTATATCTCTAAAACTAATCTAAATATTAATAATTAAAAATATCTATAGATAGCGGAGAATTTGCACACTTTTATAGTAAAACTCAGCAAACCTGTAACATGATTTAGGCTCTTGGAAAAGGCATCAACAGTGGAAACAAATACGTTTTTAAACATTAATTCAATATTTCCAAAGTTACAAGAATTGGAACTTTGCCCTACAAAATTGAGGGTACTAATATTACTACGTGAACTGTAAAATAAATAGCCCCAAAATATGAAAGAAAAATAATTCTGTTTGAATCACCAGTTTTATCAATTTTTAATTATTTTATTATATTTGATAACAAAATTTCTCAGGGAGTTATAATTGAATAAATTTCGGATTTCGAAGGATTGTATTTTAAAGGATTGGGATATTAAAAATTGTAAAGCCTTTCTTCACTTCGATCTATAAAAAATAAAGTCCCTACCTTTTATATAATTATAAAATCACCCTAGACTAAATAAATGTTTTTTTTTGTAAAATGTTAAAAAACTGTTTTTTTTTACACACACTTCCACCAAATTTGCTTAAAAACAACGTGATATATTTCGCTACATAATAGCTTCTTCTAGTGGTGAATTTAGGGGGGTCCAGGGTCCAAAACTGCCTGTTATAAGTCTAGTTATAAAAATGGTATACCATAAAATTTCTAAAAAAATATTCATCCACCAAAAGTATTTATATTATTTTTCATAGCGTTTTATTAAAAGTTTGTCTGTTTTAGGTTTTATATTTTGATTATGAATAATGCCAAGAGAACAATTTCATTCAGTTTTATTGAAAACACATATTAAATGTTGTGTTCCTCAAATAAGACTCTAAATTTGTATTAAATTAGAAAATGTGTAAAACTTTTTATCTCCTAGGAAAAGTAAATCCTTTTTGAGGAGTGGATATTGAGGGCTATCCTCAGTTTTCCAGTGGCGAATTTAGGGGGTCCAGGGGTCTGGACCCCTCTCCCATACATTTAGGAAACGCATAATACGGAAATGAAAGTGAGGATTTTTTTGGTCAAAAAATTTGAGCTCGGACCCCCCTCCTTCCCCCGACACAAAAACCAAAATATGGCACTGGCTTCTACGGGCTATTTATATACGTGTAACACTTATATAAACAAGTGTTTTTTAATTTATTGTTCAGACTTTTTCATAGAGTAATCTCACTAACTCTAAATACAAGTAATTTTAAGCCGGTAAACTTTATCAAATAGAGCGCAAAAAACAGTGGATATTCAATCAGTTTCATTGATAAAATCCTAGGAAAAAAGTTACATAAAAAAGCTATCATTTTGATTTATCCTAATATCAAAGAAAATACAAATGCATACAAAGTTTTATCCTATATAGGTAGATTCAGGTCTAAATTAGGCAAAGTAGTTTAGATATTACAATAGCATATAAAACAAATAATTCTTTAAACAGTTCTATTAGAAATAATAAAACAAAACTGGATAATCTTAAACAACCGGGTGTAGTATCTAAATTCTTGAGATTGTGACAAAATTGTATATGTCGGACAGACATATTCTCGTAAAACAATCCCTGGGCAGTATAAATTTTACAAACTAAGGGTATATAATATATATACTGAAATAAATAAACTCAAACATTAAACATTTTTACTGAACAATCCTCAGGTTGACGTCAATAATTCACCCGTGTTAAATATATTTTTATAACATTAGTTATATAGCTAATACGTAAAATGTCCATATATATATATATATATATATATATATATATATATATATATATATACTAAAATCGATAAAAATGCGCTTTCACACATCTTTATCAAAAGTTCTTGGCCGGAAAAGATATATGTAGAAATGCAAAAATATGTAATTTCTGCAGGTGCAAAACGGCTTACAAGATTTTAGATCTCCCTGGGTACCAGCCTGCCTGGGTAGAGGCCCAGAATACCCTTTGACATAATCGAAAGCAATTCTTTTTGTAGACCGTTTTGCACCTACAGAAATTATATATTTTTGCTATTATATATATATATATATATATATATATATATATATATATATATATAACGTCCGAAGAAGCTACGGTCTAGAGAAACATCACGTTGTTTCAGAAAAATAAAAAAAAAATGTTTTTATTTTTACATTTAAATATTATGGTTATGGATGTATAATAAAACGTTATTCTCAGAATTACAATTTTGCTTTTTTCCCAACAAAATAAAAAACATTATTTATAACGGGCGTCTTCCTCAGGAATATCGTCAAAGGAGATATGTATTATTTGTAGAATAGAAACTAAACTCATTGAACATTAGACTTTTTTTAGATTAAAGAAAAAATAGTTTTATGTACCTTCGACTCCAAAGAGTTTGACAAAATGAATTTGAAAATGATAAAATATATCCGTAAGGTGCACGGCAAATTTAAAATAAATGATTAATTTATAATTGTGCTAAACGTTTTAAAGTTACCCTAACGCACAAAAAAAATGTTTTTTTGGAATTTATACTTTTCTTATAGAATTTACTGAAAATTAATACTTATGCATTTGGTAATTGCTGGTCTTCCTGTTTTTCTGTTTTGTTTGTTATTTTTTCAAATGTCAAATATTTAACCAAATAACAATAACTCCAAAAATAAAATTCATTTAAGCCGATTTTATAGAACAGTTTATAAACTTTTTGCTCATGGAAATATTGTATATTGGAACAAAACAATGGCAAAATTATTGTTACAAAAATTAAAATATTTTATCACATTTTAGAAACCACAGCTATATTTTCTTTGTCATCACTTAAATGTAATGTAATTTTACATAACATGAAACTGTATTTGAAAAATGAATAAAAAAGTTACACGCCTGCTCTATACTGGTCCCTTATGGTGAAAAAATTCTATAATTCAGTCATAAAAATAAAAAAAATATGTATATATATATATATATAATTGTAGTGGCAGTTCTTTATTTTTTGGCCGTCAGTCTGTGTATTGTAGGTTTTTGAAATCTCGAGATTTTCCATAATACACACATACGTATTTGCGATATCTGGCTACATTTATTCCTGATATACAAATAAACTAGGAATTCCGTTATTGTTATTTGGTTTTTTTTTAAACACAATTATGTTTAACTAACAACTAACGATGTATTTAATAGATTTTTATTATTTTTCAGATTCAAATAAAAATGTATAAACTTTATTTAATTTTTTTAATATAAAAAAAAAGGTAAAGTATATGATACATGGCCGTTTGACGACCTATATTTAACAGAGCTACGCGCTATATTTTGATAACTTGGTTATTATTAATGTAATAATAGACAAACTCTCGTATAAAAAGCCAATGCTACAACTTGTAAAGGATGCAATTGTGCTTAACGTACATGTAAAATAACATCAGGTTAGACGAAATTTGTCTATTATTACATTTGTAATTTATTCCTATCAATGGCCTAACCAGTCCAAACGGTAAAACAAATCGGTTATTACTTTACATTTTAAAAACTTTACTTAACTCATAAGCCAGAAGTCGTACGTAATGTTTTTGTCAGGAGCTTCTTTTTTGATAATATACTCTCTTTTTCTCCGGCTTCATCATGCATCAGCCGTTTTTCTCGCGTATTGTCGAGCCTGCTATTGAAATGAGTTTACTCGTCGGTGAAGGAGGTAAGAAATAAGCAACAAAAGTAATATTCTAGTAAATCGAGAACTTAAAAGGAGAAAATTTTTCTACTAAAATACTGTTTAAAAATTGATTGTATTGATTGATTATGATAAATAAAAGGAAGGTTAGTACATACCTTAATTGCCCCTTTAATAAATTAGTAATAATTTATCAAAATATAGTGATTTTGCCTGATAGTTATTGCTGTTATTTCTAGAGTTAGTTTTTTATTAATTATTTGCCGGTAGTGAGATAACAGTAGCTAAACAAAATAAAAATCTATTAAATTTCGTCATTAAAAATGTTATATCAGTATTACACCACACTTGAAATACAGTGTTAAAGACGATGTTAATTACGTTATATTGTATTTGAAATTAAGTTTTTTTGTTTTGATTTTTATACAATTCACTCATATAACCACCCACATTTTCGAAATAAATTAACGTAAACGCTATACAAACAATAATTTAATGTTCCCACATTTAGTTGGATCAGTTTCCGTATTCCCCTATGCTATCTAAGTTATTTTTTGTTACACTGTAATAAGAAGACAGTAAACTAAATAATTGATGATGGTTAAGTCGACTCCAGTAGGGTAATCATTAGCTTCCATAGTTTCAGATGGTTGTTATTTACAAATTCTTGTCGATACGGTATATAACCTGGTTTTTGAAGACTATATGTTGGTTCTCAATAAAGTTTCCCACAACTAAACAGTTTCGAACATTAAATTCCCATTTTTTTTAACACGAAGAAAATTTGTAAGAATAAGAATAATGGAAGAAGATAATACAGATTTAGTTAAGTATTCATGAATTACTGGCTACATGTTATGATTGTACACTTTTATATGGTCAGACTAGCTTAAGCACACAAACGAGACAACAAGAACGAAATTTAGCAGTCGGGGTATGAACACAAAGTGGTTATGCAAAGTCCAAAAAATTGTACATTGGACAAGCAAACTGCATAACTACCAAGCTACTTCAAACCTTTTTTACCATGAAAAAAAGCGAGAAAACAAATTTTCAGACAATCGAAAACTGCAAAACCAAAATAATAGGAGGAGCCATAGAAATTAAACAAGGATATTGTATCAGTGAACGAAGTAGTAAAATTGCGAACAGCATCGTAGGCAATATTCAATAATTGAAAGACCAATAGATGTCAAGGGAACCAGCCCAACAGAGCACACGTAAATGTAAATAATTATGAGAAGTCCCGTTTTTATAGATAGCCTGCGTTCGGGAAGAATATAGAAGTTGCGTTCTATATAGGCTGCAACAATCCAAGTATTTTGGGACCAAATTAAAAGCTCACGGACCCCAGCCTTGGTAAAAAAATTATAGGAAAGAAAGAAGCTCGTATTACCAGAAAAAAATATATACATATTTCACGTATAAGTATTAGGTTTAGGGTCGCACTAAACAGCTGAAACTAAACAAGCTATTAAGGTGTAACAAAAGTTTTCCTGTGCATTACTTCTAATCGATATTAATTATATACTAAATAATACGAACATCTCCGTAAAAATATTTAAAATGGTCGTTAATCAGTATAACAATGTTGAGAGACACTCGTGTTAATTTACAAAATACTTATGCATAGCTTCTATGGCTTTGATGACTACAGTTATACCGACTATCGTATCAGACACTCTACCCTACCACGTAAAGTAACTAATGCACCCCATGCATGCCGTAGTCGTGGATGACACCAGTACTGACGGTGAACGAAAAAAAATCATAAAAAAAGCAAAAATTTGTTTTTCATCGAAGAACCAACTGGGGTAATAAGGTAAAATTGGTCCATGGAAAACGAAAATTCCCAAGTGAAGTCGATAAATTAGCGATCATCTGAATCAGGGTAACAGTGTTCAATGAATTCTATGAGTGATCACTCTAGGTGTACATTTTCGAATCTATGCAAAAAATTGTATTTTGTTGGCAAACAGTACTTCCCCGTATACAACGTCAATAGTTTTCTTAAGTTTATATGCAAAAACATATAACCAATTTGACCTGTTTTGTCGTTTTCTAATAATATTAATAAATTCTGAAATTTAAAAAAAAATATTTTCGCAAGCAAGCTGTTTTACACCTATAGATTCGAAGCATTTTATATACAAAAAATAATTTTGGCGTTTTCCTCTGTTAAAGAAAAACTAGATTTTAGTTTTGTTCTTAGGGCTGTTTCACCGTCTTAGAGTAACCCTATAAAAAAATAATGCTTTATACGCAAAAAAAAGAAAAATCAATTTGTCCCCTAGGGTTACCATATATAGTGGAAAAAATGTTTTGTATACAAATACAAATAGATAAAAGAAATCTAAGGTGTTTCACCATCTTTTTTTAACTAACCGTTTTCAAATAAAAAAAATGGAGATGGTTCGTGTATGAATCGGTACCCTATATAGTAAGAAAAAATGTGTATATACAAAAAGAAGTTGTTTAACTAAACGCTTTTGATTTTTTTTTTCGTTTTTGGGAGGCTGTTTCGTCCTTCTAGGTCTACCCCGTAAAGTGGAAATAATTTTTTTATATGAGTTGACCGTTTTCTAAAGAAGCTAAATGCTTTTGAAATATATTTTTTGTGTTTTCATGGAGCTTTTTCATTCTGTTATGGCTACTAGCGTGAATATTTGAAAAAAAATTATATCTATACAAAATGTAAGAGAAATTTGATGTTTCACTGCTTTTTGATTTTTTTCCTTTCGTTTTCAATAGACTGTTTGAAAAAAAATAAATTGAACCTGCCGTTTTTCGCAATATTTTTAAATACATATGCTATTATGGCGAACTATCATAGTTTTCAATACAATAAAATACAAGTTCCCAAAAAGTGAACTAGAATAATGGTAAAAATTAGACCCTATTTTAGAAGACTAAAAATATTCCGTATGACAACTTTATCAACCCCTAAATCTATCTCCCTATATGTCATCAAAACAAAAATTATCCCAACTATTTTCGTTTTCAATTAGACAAATCGGTTTACACATTCACAAAATATGATTTTTTTTTCCTTAAGAATATCGAAGATTTACTCCCACGACATCGGCTTAGATTAGTTGGTGCAAATTTGCAACTTAGTTTGTATCAACTTACAACTTTAAAAATTTTAAGATGAAAAATGATCGCCCCAAGTCATTATTTAAGTTTAAAATTGTAATTAATTAAAGACGTGATGCGTGATAATTTGAATCAAACCTAAACTTTTCTTATGTTGGGCTAAGAAATTTACTTAAAATGCAAATGAATGCATATAGAATATACTCAATAAACTACCTCTAATTTGTAGGAAATTAGGCCCAACTACATGTGTGGTACATAATAAAAACTGAAATTAAGAGATCTTTCATTAATTAGCAGTGTACCTACTGGACATATCAGAAATGTATTTTATTTATATAATATTGTATTTTATAATAAACGTCATTAAAGCTATCCGATGATACGAAAGAGTCATCCTAAAGACATTTGTATTCAGTGAAGTATTGCTTGATTATGAGAGAACTTTTTATTTTCAAAAGATTCTTATAAATACATACACATACCGTCTATGATCGATTGTAGAACATTTTTTTAGAATGAATGCATACTTAGAGAGCTCCCGTACCGTTCTAGTTAAAACAATTTCTTGTTCTGCATTTAGCTAGACAGTAGACTCAATTTGTATGAACATTGGTCTCTCAGCTGAAGCTTAAGACTCTTTTTCTGATAATTAGACTCTACATCATTATATTTGTGGTTCTATGTGAAAAATCGTACTTTCAGACGAATAATTAATTAAAATTTTAGTGTATACTTGTATTTACAATACTGCAAAATTCTGCATTTTATAATTTTAGATTTTTCCTTGGAAATATAAGGGTCTAATTCTTGTAGCCGATTTGTAAAAAAATGCTTTTTTAAATAATCGAGTTGGTAGACTTTTCACATTTGATAAGAAAAGAGATTAAGAATGCCAACATTTATACAAGGCATTGTTATTTATTATTTTTTATATTTAAACAGTTTTTTGAAACATAAAGTATCATTTTTGCTCATAACAGCTGGGAGACAAGGTGTTTAGTATTTTTTTAAGATCACCTTTATTTTAATTGGCAAATTTGCAATTTTTTTTTGTGTCGTCATCTGTTTTCTCAAGTATTAGCGATGTTTATCTCGTTTTTGATCTTGACAGTTACAACCTGTGGCTTCTTTTATAGGCGATTTTTACAGTTTTGTTTAGATTTAATGCGTCATAGTTGACACAGTTCAAATTATAGTTGTATATAAATTACATTTCTAATTTAGCTACTTTACTTTACATTTAATACATAAAATATACATAATATTTATCTAATACTTACGATGAAATCAATATTCATGACTATAAATATCTATATTTACCCGGTATTTATTGCAGGTAATGAAGAAAATGTTTTGTCGTATGAAGCTGTACAGCAGATGCAGATTCAGTATACCAGACCTGTTATAATTTTGGGACCTCTCAAAGATAGGATAAATGACGATTTAATATCAGAATTTCCAGAGAAATTTGGCAGCTGTGTGCCCCGTAAGTATCATCTATTGATAGCAGCCATGGAATAATTCTCAACCTTTAGTAGTGCTTATAAAATAGTACTTCATTTTCGTGTTTATTTCGGGAAAAAGTTGATTGAATTTTAATGTTAATTTAAAATTAACAAAAATTCAAAATCTTTTAATACATCAAACAAATTATATATATTTTGTTCAATTAAAATGTATAGTTTTATAAAAATCGACTTTTACTTGGTGTTTCAAATAAATTCTCGTCAAAAATTATACAATTTTAAAATTATAATATTTATTTTGGAATATATAGAGTAGTCTTTAATAAAAAAAAGTCCTATAATTTTTAGTTTTAGATTCGACATAAAATTGGAAGCAATTCGATGTGCGTATATTTAATAGTTTTAAAAACTGTCAAACTGTTCAATAAGAAGCTTTAGATATCTGCAAATTTAAAATAGGAAAATATAAAACTTTATTTTTATTGTCTGTTTTCTTATAATGTTTTCAACTTTCTACATACATTCTAATTTATTCAGGACAAAATTCGTAAAATAAAGCAGGAAGTTCAATAGAAGTACCAAACACCAAACTAGAGTTTAGAGACGGTTAAAGAGGTCTTGACCCTAAAAAAATACACACTATATATATATATATATATATATATATATATATATATATATATATATATATATAAATATAAACTAAAATGTATTAAGGCCGTTTTATAGATATTAATTACGGTTTTTCGTGTGCCCAATTTGAATAAAATATCTGTAGAAATGGACAGGGTTTCTATTTGTATTTTGTATGGAGTGCTTTATTTTAAAATAGAATACAATGTACAATACAAAAGTTTTAAGTTTTTATCTGACCCGCCAGGATTTATAAAAAAAATGACGATTGGAAAGCAAAAAAAAATGTCACCAACTTGGTTACTTTAAATGGAATACTTTGTAAAAGTATAAATTTATTAATTGCATATTTTATGTGGGTAGGATTTTTGTCAATTTTCTTGGTTGCCTCTAAAGATAAAGGCATTAAACCTGATATGTATATTGGCTCAAATTTTCGATTTTCAATTGTCATTTGTGTTTTTTTAAAGAATCCTGGCGGCTCAGATAAAACCTAAGAACTTGTTGTATTCCAACATTTTTCTAAAGCTTGTAGATCTTCAAATTTTTTGAACTTTTTTTATTTAAATGTAAATCTCCTGTACGAAGCACATTTAAAAACTTAAAAAATCACACTGTATACCTATTCAAATATCTTATTTAATTTTGATTTGTCTAAGTAATAATTTAAAACTTTACTATTATCTTTGTATTCATACTTTTTTATTTTCTTAAAATTAATTAATGTGCATTTACGTGTTTTCTAAATCAATAGAATTGCTTATAAATTCTCACATTATCCGTGACCACCTGAGTATGTTTATCTTAATAATAATAACTTTATTCCCAACTAACTTATGTTTTGATTGTATTAAATAGGTATACAATATAATACTTACATCTAAATATATTGCATATTTTAGATACAACTAGGCCAAAAAGGGAATATGAAGTCGATGGTCGAGACTACCATTTTGTCGCCTCACGAGAGCAAATGGAAAAAGATATTCAGAATCATTTATTTATTGAAGCTGGGCAGTATAATGACAACCTATACGGCACTTCTGTTTCTTCTGTAAGGGAAGTGGCAGAGAAGGTAATTCATATTAAGAAAGTTATTAAAACAAACTATCAGTCACTACATATACATATATCACTGAAAAAATACGTAAAAATAGTGATATATTAGTTAGCTAGGTGTTATCATAGTTTTATGATACGTTAACCGGTCCCTTCAGAGAATGTTTTGGGAATTGTCCACATATACATATAACACTGAAGAAATATATAAAAATAGCTAACTAGTCGTTGTCATTATCCGGTCCCTTTAGAATATGTTTTTGGAATTGTCTTGAAATGTCATGTTGTCTGTTAAATACTTTTTTGATCTGTTAGGTTCGTGGATGTGCCAACTCTTATTAACTTGGGCCTATGACATATCTTGCCGAATGCTTTAAAAATATTGCTTCTCCGCTCGATTTTTTGTTTGGTTTGGAAGGAATTAAGCCAACTTTTTAT
Source organism: Kuschelorhynchus macadamiae (assembly GCA_030620095.1). Classification (NCBI taxonomy): domain Eukaryota; kingdom Metazoa; phylum Arthropoda; class Insecta; order Coleoptera; family Curculionidae; genus Kuschelorhynchus; species Kuschelorhynchus macadamiae. Next base: position 1,148,181 of record JAUTXW010005419.1, read on the forward strand.
GCTCAATTTATTTGTGCTCACCAGGCTGAGATCCAGTGTCTCGATATCCTCTTGAAATTGTTTGAATTTCATTGTAAAACCATCAATAAGTTTTTAACTATTACGTAGTGTTGAGCTAAAGTACAGACGAGTGTAAATAGCACACCAACCAGAAGTTAGTTTGCCACAAAGTTAATATATAATTGTCGAATATCATTTTTGTGTCTATTTGTAACCCTATTAATTTATTGTTACTATTATTAATCCATTCTTAAGGAATTATTAGGTTGACATTTTAAGTATATGTTTGTGTTGAAAATGTTAAAAGAAAGAAAATTTACATCGCACTAGATATATTTTAATGATCAGCAGATACCATATACCTGAATCTACGTCCCTAAAGCAGACAAACTGACTTCGTTCTGAATGATATGAATCTAAACTATCTCAAAAGTATTTTAATCTTGTTGAGAGAAGACTCGTTGAATCGAAGCTTACACATCAAAATGTAGTGTCACTTGGGCACAATGTAACCCAAAGAATTTTAAATGGAAATATAGACAATGTCATAATTTTTTATGGTTTATTTTGACAATTATTATTTAACGACTATTGATAACGTGTTTTAATGGTTTTTAGGCCTAACGAAATGATAAAAAAAATCCAAATAAATCTTTTTCCACAAAAATCTCTAAAATGTAAGAATTAAATAGTCGATAAAGAATAAATATTGAAATTAGCTATTCCTATCGACATTAAAGTTTACTTGCCAGAGACACGGATGTGCTTTCTAACTGTCTTGCCTCACTTTATTATTTGCGGTAAAAAAATTTAATTGACTGCGTTAACGAAGTGTAGATTTTACATTTTAATAAATGTTAAATCTAATGTTACTACTTTTAATCTGTATGGGGCAGTAGTTAAAGATAGGTTTGAAGTCTCACAAATAGATAAAATACATCTTTTTTCCCTGTCTCTAAGGAAGGAGAAGGGAGTAAAAACGATGACCGGTTTTTACCTCCCTTGCAACGAGCTTTACAGCTTACACTAGGTTCAAAATCATGGTCCTCAAAAATTCTGGACCGCGAACGATACTGCTTGTCTGTAACTACGCCTTCTACTATTACGCCACGGGATATCGAATTTTTGAGAGCTGACGCAAATAAATCTTAGGCCGTTCCCTGAATATATTGTTACATCTTAGTTCGAGAGCATGACTAAACAACGTATGTAACCTCAGCCGGATCCCAGTAGACCATACGCAAGAAACCACGATAAGCGTTGTTAGACTTTTTTTCCTAATAGTTGTAGAACCATCCTGGGTTTGATACTTGTCCTTTTACTGTTTCTGTTGCTTTTCTGAGATTTTTATGCTATATCGAACTCGAACGGCTGACTGCTGCTGTGAAGGGGCAAATGTCAAAAAACCCATATAGCAAACAGTTGATGTCAGAAAACCAGTTTTTGAGAAATCACTAAATTAGACGAAATTTGACATGAAACGACAGAAACATTTTTCATTTTTGAAACGCTACACGCTTCTGTGTAGCCGCAGCGGTGGCCAAAGCCTGGTCGCCCAGCAGCGGCACATAATTCTCTCTCCATACCTAAAAACCCTCAGAATTCCACATCTATTTTATCATTTCAAAAGTAAATAACAATCAACTGGTAAAATTTCGGCATGAATCCAAGGTGGCGAAACAAAATTGCGGCTTAATAAAAACATAGTTTCATATAACTATATAGAAATTGGTAAAATATTGGTACGCATCCAGTGTGGTGGAACCTATTAAAATATTGTTTACCCAGAACTTCGCTCATTATTTTATTATTTCTTTTTTAGGAATATATGATCCTATTTACTTTCCCATATATAGTCATATAAAAAAAAAGATTCATTATAAGAAAACTTACCGGAAATCCTCTCCTGAATCCTTCCTTTTGACTACAAAATTAAGCAAAAACACAATTTACAATAGGTGTAACATCTATGACTATGTCCGAAGCTAAATACGATCATACTTCTCTATTCCTTTGTATCTTTTCTATTATTTATGTATTTATTTTTTAATCAGAACAGTTGTCTTTTTTGTAATATTTGTTTTAGGGGAAACATTGTATCTTAGATGTAAGTGGAAATGCAATCAAAAGGCTACAAGTAGCGCAACTCTATCCAATAGCAATATTTATTAAGCCCAAGTCGGTCGAGTCCATAATGTAAGTATATTATTATAATTTTATTAAACATGTTACGATATTACAATATATATTCTGTAGCTAAGCGTGGCCGCCCATTAAAGCCACTATTTCTAGGCTCTAGTGGACACATTGCACCTACTACGTTCTCCCTGAAATCACTACTCATCCTATTTCATCAACCTATCTATGGTCTAAGTGGCCAATCCATGTTTTGAAAATTCCCGATAGCTTCTCCAAGGGAATGGCTACTCAGTAGCAAGTATATTAAATGCAGTAGCAGTTTGTTATAGGGAGTTTAAGAGCCCATGGTATTGCTATTCGCACGTTGGGCCCATTCTACCGGTTGTACAGCTAATTCTGTTCTTTTTTCAAAGGTGACACTTATCAAACAGGAACGCCACTAGAGAATATCAATTGTAAAAAGAATTTAAATGTTTAATGTAATGTAAAAATATGTTTATGAAAGTTTGCTTACTCAATACTTCTTTTTTTCCATGCTTCGGTTCTGATTATGTTACAATGTGCCACGAAAATTGTGACCAGAATATGTAGGTAGTTCTGCCTAGCGTCTGTTTAATAACTGTTTAACGCAGGGCGGTGTTTCTGGATGTTGCTGATGAGTCATCTTTTTTTAAATATAAATTAACATTTTAGATTTGTATTTATAGAGCAGTAAACATACTATTTTTGTTTTGGGTAAAATTTTGGTTGCAAATGATTACACCGAAGTGTTAAATATAATTGTAATTGTATTTTTTCAATTACGTGTTATTGTATATTGTAACATTAAACGTTACGTTGCATTATTAATAACTGTATTTTAAATTCTTATAATTGATAATGGACTGTATAGATGAATTTCATTTTTAGCGAAATGAATAAGAGGACGACGGAAGAACAGGCTAAGAAGACTTATGAAAGAGCTTTAAAAACTGAACAAGAATTCGGGGAATATTTTACAGGTAAAGCGTATTTTTTATTCCCAAATATTATGCTTTTGCAGGTGTTACAAGCAAAGTTTAAAATGTTAGTTGTACTTTAAACAACTAACTTACTCACAAGAGGTACATTTTCAGATTTATCTAATGGCTTACTTATTTTAGTATTTCATTCTCATTAATAATTATTGGTTATTACCTGTTAGTAGAAATTATAAATAATAAAATGATCTTGTGATTCAGAATTTTAATATTAAAATTTATAATATTTTAAATTGAAACATTCGACTTTAAACGTACATTATTTTATAGCTTATGAACCCAGTTAATGATTTATAAGATTATTCACAATAGGCAACACATACGTAGAAAAATATATTACGTAATTTAAATACAAAATTAACAATAAATCACATAACTCACAATTCAAAACAATTACAATACTTCAGTAGAGTACAATAAAAGCCATAAAACTAGGAACCAATTGGAGTTTTCTTTCTTTAGTTATTTCATATATTTTATTATTATTATTTCTTTAATGAAAAAGATCTCACGAGAATTTTGAAATATGTAGAATATCCAAAGATGTCTGTATGTTTTTTATAGGTCTGGAGTTTTATTGCTTTACTATTGCCCAGGATTATTGATGTATTGGTTGGCTATGATTTGATAAGTCCTTTTTCAAACATTTCATTAAATATTTCCAAAAGTTATAATATATTGAATGTAAATTATCATCAGGAAATCAGAAAAACTGACAAATTGCTAATTCCACAAAAAAAATTATTTTTTCGTCGAACATATTAATGATCTAATTACCACTATTGCCAATTTTAAATCGATAAAGTTGGTAGAAGTCGTCAACAATCAAAAAAGGACGGATTTATCCTTACTTTAGCTATAAAATCGAAGTAGTGTTAGAATTTTTTTGAGGTCCTGTAATTTATAATAACGGGTGGCTTTACATAATACTTTGGTTACTTAAATGAAAATACGCACAAGTAGAGGCGTAGCATAACCCTCTATTAATCTTCACGGTACATTGTTGTTCAAAAGTTTCATACAAATATGTAATTGTGTATAAATTGGCAAAGAACCAACGTGGAACATTGTAAGATTATTGACTTAAGTAATGATCTAAAATATGTATTGAATGTGAAATTACTTTGGCATTTCAGTTCAGAAAAAATGACACGTTAACTTATTATTAAACATTTAGGGCCAAAAAACCCACAAAACACAAAAAAAAATGCCAAAAGAACACAAAAAAATGCATCAAGGATATCGTTACAGGATACTGATTTCTAAATTTAATTTAGAGTCGTTAAGATTCCTAACAAGATTAAGAAGTAAATGACTGCATAAAACTACCCATTTTTTTATAGAAATAAGGGCAGAAAATTTAAAACAAATTGTGTTTGTTTATGTACTCTCTTAATTTAGCTGTAATAGTTTTGTTATATCAGATCTGACAAGGATAGTGTATAAAGAAATAACATATACAGTGTCTCCGAAATTCCAGTCTCTATATCGGGATTTCACTTATTATAAGAGATAGAATTGGATAAACGTGGAAAGTTTTAGACAATTTTATTACAAGCCTAATAGCATCTGCGGTCAGATGCCGGATATTATGGTTCTTGAGATATTTAGAAAAAAATACACATTGTGCTGGGACTTTTATATTCCAAAAATTTTTCCAAAAAAAATAAAGAGTTAGCACACATAGTTTATTTGTAATTGCTGTCAACCAACCTGAAACTGTATTCTTCAAACCATAAAGACTAAAATCGATAAATAATTTTATTAAGCGTACGCAGTGGAACGCCACAGATCGAGTCAGAAATAGTCGTTAGAAAGAGACAAACAGATAAACATTCCAGAAGTCGCCCGATTCCCTTCAAGCGCTCCGAGCGATGCGTTATGAATAACAGTCAGCCCTGAACGCATTCGAGAGTATTCTAGTTGCTTATTGCGGGTAATATATAAACCGCTCAGCGCACGTGTCAACTCAGCTCTTCTTAAGAACTGATAAGAAAAGACGCGGGAAATATTCAAGCAAATTCAGCTCAGAAGAAAAAAAATCTATCAAGATGTCTGGTTTAAAAAAGCAGAAACAGAATGTCGTAAATTCCAAAACAAATGGACTGATGAATACTTTTTTATCATGCACAGGGGTAAACCTATGTGTTTGTTGTGCAATGAAACAATTTCTGTTTTAAAAGATTACAATATGAAGCGGCATCACTCCAGCAAGCATTTCGCTGAATATAATTTACTTGCGGGCCAGTTAAGAAAGGATACAATTAAAAAACTCATTATTGATTCAGGGAAACAACAACAAATGTTTCATTCACAAAGATCAAATCTAGACGGTGATGTTAAAGCTAGTTTTATAGTTACTTCCAAAATAGCGAAAACATCGAAGTCATTTTCTGAGGGAAGAATTTGTTAAAGAGTGCCTAGTAGATGTTGCAGAACTTTCGTGCCCAGAATAGGAGAGTTTGAGAAGGTGAGTTATCGCGACTTACTGTTGTTCGACGTATAGATATGATGGCTAGTGATATCAAAAAAACATTGACTGATAAATTGGCTGGTGTTCAAGCATTTTCGATTGCTTTGGATGAGAGTACCGATTTATCTGACACAGCCCAGTGTAGCTTTTTTTATACGAGGTGTTGATGAAGAATTTGTACTACAGAGGAATTACTGGGTTAACGACCACTACTGCAAAAGATATTTTTGCCGAGGTGCAAAGTACTTTTGAGCAATATAGTTTGCAGTGTAATTTAATTAGAATGTGGATGGTGCGCCTTCAACGGTCAATTGACGAAATTCTGAAGAAAAGAGTAACCGCTATGAATGTGCAAGAATGTTTTTTAATAATTCTGCATTGCATTATTTACCAACCAAACTTGTGGCTCCATTCCATTCGACTGAGGAACAGGTCACTTAAACGACCTGAACTTGAAGCTTTTCAAAATAAAATTCGCTTGTGGGAAACAAATGAGAAGTAAACTGTTTTCATTTTTAACATTATCCAGTCACGAAAACATTGAATGCGGTTGCTATGCTGAAGAACTGAAACTACTGTCAGAGAAATTCATTGATCAGTTTCCGATTTTAAGAATATGGATATCACTTTCAATATTTTTGCAAATCCTTGTAAGTGTAATGTGGAAAATGCTCCGTATAAATGGAGTTGATCGGGCTTCAAGAAGACTCATATTTTAGGTCTAAATTTGATGATGTGGAACTAAGCGAATTTTATAGAACATACCTGTCCGAAGAAAAGCATCCACAGCTGAGTTTTCGCACGAAAAATAATTTGCACATTCGGTAGCATGTATAAATTTGAGCAGCTTTCTTCAATCATCAAAATTAATAAAAATAAGCATCGTACTCGGCTTACGGATGTTAACTTAGAAAACACTTTGCGCATATTTACTAGCGATATTGACCCCAGTATTGATCATCTTGTTTCTCAGCTTCAAACTCAAGTCTCTCATTAATTTTTATTTGACTTTTCGATGTGTTTTTGTTAATTTGTTTTGTATGTTTGATTATGCTATTGTAATCGATAAATAAAAAAATGTGTGAATTTTTATCTGTTTTTTATTCCTACTTATTTCTTACCTACGGCACGCGACCTGATCGCGTCCCGAATTACGCCCTCGGCTAAGCAAAGGTTGCCCATAACTGTGTTAGAGAGAGACAGAATGTCCTCAAATTCACAATGGATTGTAAATACTTTTAATATGTGTGCGTTATATCATTGGATTTGGAAGGCCAAAGGCTTCAAAAAAAAAACTACATAGAAAAATCCAGGTCTGTGTTTAAAAGACATAAATTGATGATAAACCCTCGTTTACACAACGTCATATTTTTACATAAAAAGGTGTTTTGCGAATATATCTACAGATTTGAAAAATTTTGGGAATAAAAAAGTTACATCATAATTTTAAAACACAATATCTCAAAAACCATAATAGCTACAGTCCGAATAATGTTTTTTTTTTAAATTTTAGCTGTAGTCCAAGGAGACACCCCTGAAGATATCTACGCTCAGGCTAAAGAAATTATCAATGAGCAATCTGGCCCAACAATATGGATTCCAGCTAAAGAGAAACTGTGACCCCAACCCCCTGTATGGATTTTTCCGTCGCGAACGACCCGTCACTAGGCGAATACTTGTCATTCTTTAACGCAGTTTTTGCGAACCAATAGTGTAAATTGACATCACATTAAGGATAAGGCATAAGCAACTTGGCAAATAATTGTAAAGAACGCCTTATGTTGGCTTCTGCTTAATGAAGTGAGGTAAAATGTTGGTACAGCCTATATAATTTCAGTTATGTTTATAAATTTTTCATTAGTTTAATGTTTTATTACAATTTCTTAAATATTTTAAAAAAATTCAGGCGCTCTGACACTATATAATTTGAAATATTAAACGAAATAACATGTCTCTTATTTTTATTCAGACGAGTAGGTACATTCCTGAATTTCTGCATCGATAGCTAATTATATAGATCAAATATTAGTGCTTACCTAATACCTGTTAATCACCTATATAAATAAAAAGTTATGAACCGAACAAGTATTGAAATTTTATTTTTAAATTCACTGCATCAAGTTAAGCACTAATAAAAAAAAAGGAAGATTTCACGGCTTTCGTCAATTAAAAAATCATGGTTCTTGGGATTAGACCGTGTCAAATTGGAATTACTATCCGACGTTTCGCCTTGGATTGCACGAAGCATCTTCAGGGATCTTTACTCCAGGAGATCTGAACACTGAATAAGCTTGAAGAGATTCAGGCGGGCTTTTATATCCGACTTGTGCTCGCCGAACCATGGCCTGTGTTAAGATAGGTTCCAGTGTAATGTAGACCGTAACCCGTATCTGTACTGAAATTTTTTGTATGTTTAAATATTTCAATAGATTCTCTAATTTTTCGTTTATAAAAACCTGGAACCGATGCTAGAACCTTGGTTTCCTGTACATTTAGAATATGGCCAGTGTTATGCTGGTGTTCAGCTACAGCAGATTGAACAATTTATTTCTATTTAATATATCGTTCATGTTCCTTAAGTCTAGTTGATATTAAGTGTCCTGTTTCTCCCACATACACTTCTACACAGGAGCAAGGAATTTTATATACTCCTTCTCTTTGGAAAGGTACAATATCTTTTGGGGAATCGCAAGCATTTTCCAATCTTCCTATGTGTATTGAAGATTGTTCGTATGTTGGACCGTTGAATTAATCGTTCTATTTTGTCTGTAGTGCTATGCATGTAGGGAAGAACAACACTACCTAATGGTTGCTCTTTATCATTCTCCTTGGCGGAGTTGGATTAATATATCTTTTAATTGAACACGTAATATCTGCAGTGCAATAGCCATTGTATCTAAGAGCTTCGGTCAGTTTCGATATTTCCGATGTTAAAGAATCTTGATCAGAAATCGAAATAGCTCTGAATACTAGTGAGTTAATAACCGATTTCTTTTGTGCTGGATGATGGCAATTTGCATTTACGTATCTGTTTGTATGCGTCGGTTTTCTATACACAGAATGTTCTAATGTACCATTTTTCGTCCTTTGAACACATACATCTAGAAAAGGAATCGTTCCATTAGATTCAATTTCCATCGTGAACTTGATATTATGATGTTATTGATTAAGCTGGACCAGAAATATGAAGTGATTATCCTGTTCATGACGAAACAACAAAGGTATCATCTACATGTCTGAACTAGTGCTTTGGTTTTAGTGGAGCGGACGTTAGAGCAATATCTTCAAAGGCTTCCATAAAGATATTCGCTACCACAGGTGATAGAGGAGATCACATAGCTGCCCCTGAAGTTTGTTTATAAAAAGTTCTTTGCGAAGTGAAATAAGTAGATGTAAGACAAGCTTCCACTAGGTCTATCAATTATCAATCTTGATAAGATAGGTTTCCACATGTGATCTTATCAATATTGATTGAACCTAGTGGAAGCTTGCCTTACATCTATTTATTTAATTTTTTAAGGAAATTTTTATGAACAAACTTCAGGGGCAGCTATGGGATCTCCTCTATCACCTGTGGTAGCGAATATCTTTGTGGAACCCTTTGAGGATATTTCTCTAACATCCGCTCCACTAAAACCAAAGTACTGGTTCAGATATGTAAAACGATTCCTTTTCTAGATGTATGTGTTCAAAGGAAGGAAAATGGTACATTAGGACATACATAGATACTTAAATGCAAATTCCCATCACCATCCAGCATAAAAGAAATCGATTATTAACTCACTAGTATTTAGAGCTAATTCGATTTCTGATCAAGATTCTTTAACATCGGAAACGAAACTCTCAGAGGGAATGGCTATTGCACTAAAGAGCCACCATTAGGTAGTGTTGTTTTTCCCTGCATACATGGCACTACAGACAAAATAGAACGATTACTTCGGCGGTCCAACATACGTACAATCTTCAATACACATAAGATTGGACAATGCATACGATCCCCGAAAGATATTATACCTTTCCACACAGGACACTCAATATCAACTAGAATTAAGGAACATGAACAATGTATTAAAAAGAAACAAATTGTTCAATCTGCTGTAGCTGAACAATAGCCAGCATTATAAATGTAAAGGAAACCAAGGTTCTAGCATCGGTTCCAGGTTTTTATACACGAAAAATTAGATAATCTATTGAAATATTTAAACATACAAAAAATGTCAATAGAGATACGGGTTGTGGTCTACATCACACGTGGAAACCGAGCTTAATACAGACCCACGGTTCGGCGAGCACAAGTGGGGTAAAAAAGCCCGCCTGAATCTCTTCGAGCTCATTCAGTGTTCAGATCTCGTGGAGTAAAGATCCCTGAAGATGCCCTCGTGCAATCGAAGGCGAAATGTCGGATAGTAATTCCAATTTGACACGGTCTAATCCCAAGAACCATGATTTCCTAAGCACTAATATGTCCAAGTCTGGGCCATGCAAAAAAGGCAACGGTTTATATAATATTTAGGAAATATTACATATACATAGTTAAGGCAGAAAACACATTGTGCTTAACATTATACTTGTTGATGTACTAACTTCAATAGAAATTTTTTAAAAATGCTTAAAAAAGAATTAAGTTCAATTTATTTTTTTAGTTTATTAGGTCCAAATTTAATTTAGAAATATCGAAGTTTATTCCTAATATATATTAAAAACCGTACTTAAATGAACAATAGTTACTTGTGATAAGATAGTACGATTATTTTTAGTGCAAGATCTCGAATAATTACGCGGTTGTTAATATTAGTTCTTTTAAAGACTGTTTGGAGACGGAGACGATAATACCCATTGAAATCTGTGTTACTGCTATTCTTTCAAAGGTACACTCAAGTCACTTTTTGTAGTATCTATACAAGGTGGAATATTTAACTGAAATCAATTCAGTAACTTGAAAACTATTCATAATTTTATTGACATATTCAAAACAGGTAAGTTTAGGTATAGAATATGTAACAAAATGTTTTAGAATATTTCACTGATCCGTAAAAGTAACACTGGGAGTTGCATTTTAAAAAATGTCACAGCTGACATCAAGATTAAATCCGTATTACCAAAAGAGATTCAGTGTCTAAGAAATTAATTTGATGGGCAAAGCAGTTTTTTTCCAAATTACTGAATTTATCCCACTTAAATATTCCAACCTTTATTTGGAACATATACAAACAGGGATGAAACTTTTAAAGTAATAATCCCTCCACTCAGTGGTTTTGTAGGATATTTTTATTTCAATTCAGACTGACCCTATGGGCTTTAGAATCCGAGTTTATTATTTAATGATACATGCAAAATTATCTTATAAACAGATATTAGTCGGTCTGGAGGTCAGCAAGAAAGTCAATTTTAGCCTATGAGCCTCATGTCCTGTCTCTGATATATACACGAGGTTTAAATTTAATCTAAATTTCCTGTTATTGCTTTAATCTAGAAGTTTAAACCCTTGGAATCGCTATTAGTGCAATATAAAAACAAAAAAAAAACGAATTCTTGCTGGGTGACTAAGTAATTTCTGCTGGTTCATCACTGAGTGGTATTAGATTCATTCAAGTGGTATTAATTCGTAGAATGTTTTACATATTAAAAATAAAGAAAACTAAGCTTAGATTTCCTAGTACCCATATAAGCTATATATTCCAGCCTTTTGGCAGGGGTTAAAGCCGAAGCGCCTAGACTGAGTTAAACACCCTCAGTACCGAATTTGTATGGCACTGTCCTGAAAAGACCATAAAATAAATTACAAATTGGTTAGATATTTTTGGATGCGCATATGTTTTAGAAGTATTACAAATGAAGACATTCATAACGAGCAGCTATTTTTTCGCAAAATCACTGCTTTATCTATTTTTACATTTTACATCACTTCTTGATAATAATATAGTATAATGACGTACTTTTGGTTGCTTAAAAGAAAATTATCGTTATTGTCAAATCATGTAGCATGCATAACGGTATACAAATTAAAGGGATCAATTTGCATGGAATTGAAAATTATGAAAACATTTTTTAATGCTAGAATGCACCGCGTAAGAGCGCGCGCTTATTAAGTGGAAATTATATAAAGGGTAGAAAAGCAATTTATAAAGTAGATAGATATTGGTATAACTGTCGGTGCTAAATTTGAATCTCAGTGTATTTCAAAACTGCCTCTGTATTGCCTTAGGTATATTAAATTAATTTTAAAGATTTTTTTAATAAGTGAAGTTTTTGAAACGTAGCCTGTTAGTTGCTCGAAAAATTCTTAAATTTCAATGCTAGACAGATTTACAATTTTTCTATTTAACTGGTCTTATCTCTTTAAAAGTCCATTTTTGTCTTGTGTTGTTTCTTGAATTGTGAGGAGCCAACATTTACAAATTAATATGCCTTTTTGGGAAAATACTCAACATAGATATAATTAGGAAAATGCTCAATATGTTTATATAGTGCAAACACTTTTAAGCAACCAAATCATCCATATTATTTGAGGTATTTTAAATATTTAAGATATTCACCATTTAGTTCCGACATAAATATTATCCGGACATGAAACACCCTTTTTTAAAGCAAAATCGTAATTGCTAGTCTTTGTTGAAATGTGCTATGAAATTTATATTTAAGTTGTAACCTATTATTATTCTAGTTATTGCGGGATTTTGCATGATGAACTGGTGTCAAAATTAAAAAAACCATGTTTTTCTTCCAATTTAAACTAATTAGTATTACCATATGTGGATGTATTGGCGTCTATACAATAATTGTAAATAAGATATGCTTTTTTAAACTTTTTTTTTATTAAAATAGTTAAGTAACGCTACTTAACCTATTTACGTATTTAGAGCATTTAAGGGAAAGTATATCTTATAACACAAAGGTCGAAAGAACATCGTTTACATATAATCAAGTTTTAAAAATCATCAGTATTGTGGTATAGGTCTTGCAACCAAATGGTTATCTCTAGAACTGCTTGGTTTACTATAGGGTCATGTTATAATTTTTGAGGGAGGAAAACGTCTATACATTTTAATTTTTGTTCTATTAATTCTGCTCTTGAACATGTGTAGTGACTAAATGTTATTTAAGACCATATAGGTTCCATTAACTGTAATACATTTTGAAAGCTTGGTATTTGTTTTTCATCATAAAAAATGTATATAAATAATATTTAAGACTTGCTTTCAACAAAGACTATTTTCAGTATTCATTGCTTAGTAGTACACTTGCAATTATGTTGTCCAAACATTTACCGTACTTATTACGCTATAGGAAAGACTTTAAGCAGTTTGAATTTTCTTGTTATTAGCTAGTTTATATAAATGTTTTGTAGTGTGATGTATTATATATTATTAAATTTTGGGGTATACCTGCCAATAATAGTTAAAACTTGTGAAGATTAATTGTATATACACAAAATATCTGTGTAGTACGTAACAAAATGTTATTGTTATTAAAAAAAAGTTGTCACTTAACTTATTTGAGTTATTATTAAAACAGATTTTACTAATAATAATTGTTTTATTATCATACATTAAAAAAATATAATCGTGACCTAATATTGTGTTTAAAAAGCAGTGTAAAAAAACTAAATCAATTGACTTCAAATTTTGTACAAAAATCAAGCATAACATAGAATTTAATTTATAGAATTTCGGAGCGAATCCAAAATAGCAGCTTAATAATTTTTTTAACAAGAATCAAGTCTGACATGAGGTAGGTGAACAGGTAAATTCACATTTACCCAGGACATCACTCCTATAGAATTCCACTACTTATTTATACCAATAAATCTGTTGTCTGTAGTCGATTTCTATACGAGGGAACTTGGTAAATGCATGTTTATCGGTTTTACTTAGGGAATATTAGGGAAATATCGTAATCAGAAAAAATCATCTTCCGAGATTTTTGCAAATGTTTGGGTTTTCGGGCCCTTTAACCCAGAAAAAAATGAACTCCCATTTCTGTCGTTCTGTCTGTCTGTGTGTATATACGGCGTAACTCAAAAACTACTTATCCGATTTAATTTTCTTTTCTACAAATATTATTATAGGGTAAGGTGTTACGAAAAATCCTGCAAAAACAATTTATATTTAATAGATGGGCTTCTATTAGGTAGTTGCAAATTGAATTTAATCTCTGTACAGACAATTCTAAACAACCTGTAAAGGAACTTAACTAGAAATCCCCTCGTTATTGGAAATTAAGATTGAAAAAAATCGCGATTTATATGTTTTACTAAATTACTATGTGCGGAATTAACTATTCCTAATAAAAGAAAATATTCATAACGGGTTAAGTTCCCAGTAAAGGAACTTTACCGATTTTTTTATATGGTGTTTCAAACATTTCATGTAATTTTTTTACACTATTGTGTTACCATATTGGACTCTAATATTTTACCCGTTTCTAACTATATCACGCTTATATTAGCTATTATATATTCACCTATGTCATTTTACTATTACTTAGCAAATTAATTAAAATATTATTTGTTATGATATTAGTTATAAATATATACGTATCATTTCCAAGCTTATTATCTATTTTGGTATTCAAATTCAAAAGTTTGGCGGTGTCTGCGTATCGAGAGTAATTGCCTTAGGAGTTATCACATACTTTTAACATGGTGCTAGTAAAAAGAAAAATTTGTAGTATACAATAGAAAATAAAGGTAATGCTAGTTTTAAATCATTAAGGCGCTATTTTTTGCCGCAGTTCCGTGCTAAATGGAAAGCTTTAAAACGAAATAGACAGTATTTTAATAAAAAGTACTGTTTATGGCTGGGAGGCACTTTTGGCCTAACTGTTGCCAATAGAGGAAGACCAAGTAAGATTATCCATTGCTGAGCTGCAGTATCTTGGCAGACAAGACTGAAAGCATCTGGTAAAAATAAAGAAGCCAAATTAATAAACGGAAAATGGGTTAAAAAATCTGTGCCTAAAATTTATGACAGTTACTACTAATTTAGTTATTTTAAAATGGGGTTGTGATGGGATCTGGACAAAGTAATTATAAACAGAATTTTACAAATCAAAATTTATCCGACGACTGTGTATTTATGGTATCTCTAGGTTTTTATTTTTAGCGAAAGTCCAATTTAGAAACACAAAATGATTTTTGGAAAAACACTCGTCCATCATTCGCAAATTACTGCCATCCTATATCATGTTATTTTGCAAAGGAAGCTAAGAATATCACAGATTTTAAATCTGGAAATGACCAGATACTTAGTTTGTCAGAAACTAAAACTGGATTTCCCCAGTTTACTTTAAATATAACACATATGATATTTCTAAACGGAAAAGTATGCTAGGCCCTAACAGGTAGGACATCCACAGTTTTTCGCAATATATGTGGGTTCAAAACCTAAAATGAATAATTTGGAGAAGTAATGAAGAAATATGCAAATGTAGATTGTAAATGAGGTATATTCAGTCTTCACACGTTAATTCGATTTATGGAATGTGTTATATACATCATATCGTCTAAATTGTATAAAAGATAGACAGCTAAATCGAATGGAATTAAAGAAACAACTTGGAATAATTGTTGATGTACCTCAACAAGGAACTAGCACGTCTAAATATGGCAATAGTGCTACTCGCGACATACATAACGGGGTTTGATAACAAATTACTAAAATGCTTATCTTACAACTTTTAATAAGTGGACGTGAAATTAATAAAGATAAATTTGAGAGACATGCCTACGAAACAGCAGAGTAAAAAAAAAAAGATTTTTAAAAATATGGTCAATTAAAGTTGAAAAAGTGTTCAAGAATCTCCACTAATTAATTTCGGAGGGTGAATTTTTTCACTAGTATATTCTATTTGGACGCTATTTTGTTCGGTCATCTTGAATTCGTACCAATGTTGTAACAACTCAATTCTATATAAATACTTGTGCGAAATTTGAAATTAATGAAATAAGTAGAATTTTCAGACTCATTTTTTAAATATTAAGCCATCATTTTGTTTCGCCATCTTGGATTAATACCGAAGTTCCACCAGTTTATTTATAGTTATTCTATTGATTTTTGCGGAAAGTTTGAGGTAAATAGGAGAAGTAGTTTTTTAGTAATCATTTTTCTAACATTCTATTAGGCCGCCATTTTGTTCGGTCGCATTGAATTTTTGCCAAAATATTACCGTAACATCTCCATGTGACGCTTAATTTTAGTCCAAATTTAAAGTCAATCGAGTAAGTAGAATTTATTATTAGTATGACTCGGTCTACATTCAGGAACTATGATTTCTTAATTGCCTCTAGCCGTGAAACTCAAATTACATATAATCCTTAATTGAAATGCTAAGTATTGTACTTTTCTAATTAATATCTAATCTAATTTATATAAAATTCAAATTGATTTCTTTTATAAAAAACATGTGGGAAGGCAAAATATCACGAAGAATAAAATCCTTGAGTTTTGTAAGAATCTGTACCCTCCATTTTTTAAGCTCTATCACATTAAAGAATGGTTAGAATTTTGAAAGGGGTAATTCTAATGTCCTTAAATTTTTGGGATATATTAAGGTTGAAAACCTTTCAGAATACCTGCTATTTAATCCCCGTTCTATTTGTTTTCCCTTAGATTCACGAAGGTCTAAGAAGTAGAACTCTTGAAAATTAAAATTTCTCCAGTTCCCCAATTATTTTTTATTTATGCCATTGTGATTTTATAAATGTGACATTTAGAAAAATAATTTGCACCATTCTTCTTCTAACTTGACAGTTATAGGTTTAAGAAGGCATATTCTTAAACCTATAACTGTCCTCCTTAGTGAATATGGCTGTTGTGATTTATCGAGTTAGCCGTTACTTGATGGAAATTCATTACCACTAGCATAATAAATAAACAAAATTAGTTTGTTTATTTATTATACTAGCAGCTGTTGGTATTTTATTAAAGCGGACTAAAATTTTATATTGACTACTCCTAGAAAGTCGACACTAAAAAGCGACACAGTATACTTATCAATGAAGAGTTGTACCTTTTTCCCATTTACGCTCGCTCGCAATTCGAGCTCAAGCAACATGACGCGGATCACGTGTAAATGCCGCCCCAGTTCTGAGGAAGCTCGTGAAACATCCCGCAACAACACGAGCGGGGGGAAAATGTTGCGTAACATAGTCTCCTAGTGAAGCTTGTAAGCTGTAATAATGACACAAGCGAATCAGAGTTTTACTGATTAGCTACAACGTATTCAAATATTAAATCTCAGAAAATTTGTGGCTACCATAACAAGGTATGTATCACCTAATTTCTAATCCGGCGATAAACTAGATCTCATATACATATGAAAATATACAGGTATGTACAAGGAATAGTCAACGATTGCAAACGAGTATGGGAGCATGAGAAAAAAAAGAGTTTAAAATAATAACTGTTATATTAAAATAATTGCTATATTATTACACTAATTATTTTAATATCAAAAAATCACAGAACAAAAAAAAATAGCAGGGGCCTTAGCCCTTATGCCATGTTGACAGAATTCGAAAAGTGAATTCTGTCGAAGCAATGATGTTTTACCTGTGACTAATCACTTCACTATTTCAATTTAAAACTTAAATTTGAAATATCAACTAAAGTTTACAGTTAAGATAAAAAGCTGAACCTAAATAGTTGCTTTAGTTTCGACATAAACAACACCAATGTGGTTTCTAGAAAGACCACCCGTGAGACTCTTGAATATTCAGCGAAGCTGATAAAAAATAAGATCTGTAAGACAAAATAGTATTATTGATTGCAATCAATGTTTGCCACACAAATGGAAATTGAACGCCTTTTTTAAATAGCACCCTGTGATTATACATTAATGAACATATAGTTTAAAATATTAAAAAAAAAGACTGCTTTTAAAAAATATATCAAAGTAAATAACTAAAAAAATCAGGGTTTTTCCATTGCAGACCGACTTTGCATTAAAATGTAAACAAAAGTTTCACATACTTTCTGTCCAAAGTTTATACTCAAATGGATAAATAGCTATAACCATATGAGCACTAAATAACCAATAAGCCAAAATTATTTATTATCTATTTTTCAGTCCGTGTTTTTTAATCAAAAATATTAGAGAACATTAATAAATTTATTCTCATCCTCTTACAATAAGCTTTTTATTTACCTTAACCATGTTCGACCCATAGACTGACCCGGATAATTGATTATCTTTTTCAGCCATAAAAACCCTGTACAATCGGAGTAAAAACTAAAATCTATCAAGTAATCAATTATTTCACCTCGCATTATCCATATATTCGTAAAATGACGATTCAAACAACGTAAACATAATTAGTGCCCAGCCAAGCAGTCACATCAGTCCAATCTGGCATCTGTTCTAGCAGTTCTGTAAACTGTGGGGTTTTCTTCATTCTGTTCCTGTGTACATATCTCCCTACTAGTGTGACATTAATAGTAGGCCCTTTCCAACCATCTGGAACTTTCACATTAAATGTGAAGTTAAAATCCATATCCCCCTTTCCGAGTTGGTAGTATATGAAATACATTGGACGACCATGAAAGGTGGTTTCTGATGGGTATATTTCATGTACAAGGCTAATATTTAATAAAGTAATGTTTTCTCTTGGCACCATGTAGACTGTTATTCTATCTGGCCCTGAAATAAACGAAATTAGTTAGTAAAATTAGAGTATATGAAGGAGGTTGTTAGGTTGTCGAAAAATTGTAATTTTGTAAATAGTGCCTAAAATAAAAAATAAAGGAAACTCATTTCAGGAATGACAGGCAGTTTATAATATAATAAAAATAATAAGAATATGCGTCATTTATTAATAAATTCAATAAATATGATACAAAATACAAGTCAGAAACTACGGTAGAACCAAGCCGCAGTCTAGCCTGAAGCTACTCTACTGAACTTTAACTCACCGTTAAAAAATCAACTTCCTAAATTAAATACATACTACAGACAGTGTAATAATATTCAAAAAAAGTGACACCACAAGGAGGCGAAGTCTAGCACAAGTCGGCTACTCTACTTAACCTCAACGGAAATGCAGAAAATGTATAAGTATATAAATAAATGAAAATATAGGTAATTGTGAACTTCAATAGATGGTAAAATCTATATATAACAAATATAGATAAAATCAATATATTCAAAATAATTCACAAGTAATTGCATAGTTAGAATTTAAAATATAAGAAAATTATGGAGAAATTTGAAATTGTGACATTAATAAAGACTTTATGTTAAGTACTTTGAAGCGTCCATCAAAAAATTTTAAATTGTTTTTTGAACTGAGTTACATTAAGTGAGATAAGGTTATTGCAAATAGTTATATGTTTTAACGGCATTGTACGTAAATGACCTCTGAAACATGGTTGAATGATGGTCAGGCATTGTGAAATGATTGGTAAAACGAGTCCTATCATGAATATTACTACGAGAGACCAATTTATTTTTTAATAGAATAGATGCATCAGGGATATATAAAATATTTAATAAAAAAGTAGCCATAGGATAAAGTCTGCGCTTGTCCATTTTTAACCATTTAAGTTGCTCAAATGTATGTGATATATAGTCAAACTTTCTGAGTCCAAAAGTGAACCAGCAACAGGAATTTTGAACCTTCTGGATCCTATTTTTATCCAAAATATCAATATATTTACCATAAATAAAATCACAGCAATTAAAGTTAGGTAAAACTAAGGACTCGCACAGATTTTTGCGTAAGCGTGATGATGGTCAGGCATTGTGAAATGATTGGTAAAACGAGTCCTATCATGAATATTACTACGAGAGACCAATTTATTTTTTAATAGAATAGATGCATCAGGTATATATAAAATATTTAATACAAAAGTAGCCATAGGATAAAGTCTGCGCTTGTCCATTTTTAACCATTTAAGTTGCTCAAATGTATGTGATATATAGTCAAACTTTCTGAGTCCAAAAGTGAACCAGCAACAGGAATTTTGAACCTTCTGGATCCTATTTTTATCCAAAATATCAATATATTTACCATAAATAAAATCACAGCAATTAAAGTTAGGTAAAACTAAGGACTCGCACAGATTTTTGCGTAAGCGTAAATTTAGGATGTGTCTGTTACTGTACAAAAGTTTTAAAGCTAAAAATAATTTCTGCATGGGTTTTTTTAACATGTTCTTTAAATCTTAAATTTGAGTCTATGATAATTCCAAGAGTCTTAGCTGACTCCACTATACTCCATTAAACCCTTCTTTTACGGTATTTACCTGATTTTTATTTCCGAAAAACATAACTAAAGGTTTTGTGGGATTTAATTGTAAGCTTTGCTCGGACGATATTATTTTTAAATTGTTTAATCATAAATAATTAAATCTGATGCTTGTAGGGAATCTTGAATATTAAAAGAATAGTAAAGATGAGTATCATCAGCATACGCTTGTGTTTGGCAATATTTTGTAGATTTCAGAATGTCAGCTGTATAAATAAGGAATAGAAAAGGGCCCAATATTCATCCTTGAGGCACTCCAGAGAGAATCGAAATTTGTTTTGAGAATGTATTTGCACAATATATCTTTTGAAACCTGTTTTCAAAATAAGAATTAAGGGATGCATCATCAAAACCATAATATTTTAATCTGAAACAAAGAAGTTTTTGGTTGATGGTATCAAAAGCTTTAGAAAAATCGAGAAGTACTAGCACAGTACATTTCTGATGATTCCAAGCTCTTAAAACGTCATCTATTACTACTAAAGCCACCGAAGTGCTAAAAAAATTGTTAAATAAGACAAAAGTATACAGTTGGTTGTAGAAATTTTTTTCATTTAGAGAGCGTTGGTAAAATGCTAATAATCCTTAAGTCACTGACTTCGCATGGACATGATGTTTTCGGTATTGGTTTACCTACTGCGTCCTTCATTGGTCAGGAAAGTAGCCATTTTCTATGCAGAGATTAATAATATGAACAAGATATATATCAATAAAAGGGTTGCCGATAGTGTAAGTAAAGCCCGATCCCTTTGTTTCATCTATAATTTAAGGTTTTCAGTAAGCCACGGTGCTTTAGGTTTTGCTATTCGAACTTCTTTAATTGGGGCATGACGATGAAACAAATCTAAAAGAAGTTTAGTAAATAAATTAATTTTGTATGATATTACTAATAATACAGTAGTGAAATAACTGTTTATACAAAATATTTTCAAAATCTTAGAGTAGAACCAGCAGAATGCTGATAATTGTAAGATCATTAAAATTTGTTGGAGTCTTAATTTTAAGTAATGGTTTTCCAATAGATATTTTCCATTGGTCTGGAAAATAATGTGACTATAATAATATGTGTGACATATTCATCTATAAATGGAGTGCAATATTTTAATATTTTGATATTTATATTTTGTGGTTAAATTGAGCTTGTTCACCAAAACTTGTTTTAAACAATTTTATTTTAGCTTGTAATAAAACAAACGCACTAGTTAAGACAAGTCCCTATTTTGCCCCAAATCTTAGTGTTATCTTCAACAGTAACTTGTCTAATTATAAAGCATTTCAAGCTAATACCATTGATTTAAGTAAAATACTGGAATGTAACTATGCACATCGCTTTATAAATGCTATTACAGAGAGAGAAAACACATATCCTGAACGTAAAACAGTAAGCCTTGAGAAACTATCAGCAGATTCATCAATTCTGCACGTTAGTGATGCACTGAACATAATTCACCAACATATTCAGTGTCTTCGAAATAAAACCAATGAAATCGTGTTATTTTTGAATACATTGGAGGAAGAACAGGACATACGATGCTTAACAGAACACTGGCTGAAACCACATGAGGCCGAGTTTACTAAAATTGGGAATTTCAAACTAACATTCACCTACGCACGTTCAGAAATGGAGCATGGAGGAACATGCATACTAGTTAAAGAAAAAAATAAATGATTTTAAAAATTTGGAGCACATTAGCAATTGTAGTATTGACGGAAACAGAGAATTCTGCTCTGTGATCGTACATGCCTTGGTGATTTCAATGTATTTTTAGAAATTTTAGAATCTGTTTTACAAATTTTACATAACCAATTTAAATAAATTTAATGTCTTATATTATGGTGATTTTAATGGAAACTTTTGAAATGATTCCTCTGAAACTAATACAATTTTAGACCTTTATTCCTTTAACTTTAAACAAACGATTTTTGAGTCTACTAGGGTAACTAAAAAAAGTGCCTCGTGTATAGATATCTTTGTTAACTTCGTGGGATTTAAAGAAGCATCGGTAATTGTATCTGCTCTTTCGGACCATTATGCTCAGAGCATCTGTGTAAATCGGCCAAAAATCGAGTTTAGGGAAAATATTTGTACAAGATCTTTTTCAGAGGCTTGTCTAAAGCATTATTTTTAGGAGATAAAGGATGAGGATTGGGATTATGTGCAAGGGGTGGCTGATGTCAACCAAGCATACACAATTTTCAGCCACAGTTTATCTCAAAAACTAGATCTGGTCTGTCCAAAGAAAAGTTTCGAAAATTAAACCAGAGCAACCTGGTCTCTGGTCAAGGATATTACTCAGCAAGACCTTAAAAACTATTTAAACATTTTTCATATGAATCCGACAAAGACCTAGGAGGAGTCATAAAATAATTCTTTTCTAAGTTTTTATATACTAAAAAGGTTAGGTAGGAATAGTATTATATTTTAATTATATATTAGATAAAACCCAAGAAACTAAGGAGTTTGGAAATTGATATGTGGAGGAATAACGTGCTACTTCCTCGTAGGTATCTGAAGCTCGAAATCACAATATAATTTAAACAAAATGCTTTATAACCAAGAGGCTTTTTTAAAAATCCACAAAAATACGTTTGTTTTTAAATAAAAGCATTTAGCCATAGAAATATAGAAGTTATTCACATCCAAATAGTATATTATTTGTATTGTAAATAACGCATTTAATCATTTGGAGAGCTAGTATGTATTTTGATGTTTACGTTATGTAAATCCAACCCGAAATTGGCAAAATATTTGTTTTGGTTCAATTAGAACCCATTTTTTTTTGTTTTCCATGCCAATTGACATACTCGAATGGCTTAAATATCAAATTAATATGTGTAAATGCTAAAACCTTACGGTTCGGACACCACTGATATCTAACATTAATTACGTCAAGACTTACTTTTGATATGACACTTCCGGACTTAAATAGTCTGTATTTTCACAAACAAGACACTTCCTCCCCACAGTTTTTCATTTATATAAGTACTACAACACACAGAACTTACAAAATCATTAAAAAACTAAAAAAATATATAAACAACGGTCGAACGCGGTAACAAAAATGACAACATGGCAGCATCTGTTTTATAATTAGACTATAAAACAAGAGTGCTATGAACGAATAGTTGTAAAACTACTAAATTTGGCGTAGCGTCGTTAGCAATTCTATTTGGTAATATTTTTATTATTATATTTTTGTAATTTTTAAAGTTCTTAGTTAATTAGTTAGACAATAAAACAATGTTTTATAGTTTAAAGTTAATTATTGTATGTAGTTTTTGATATAGATATAACTGTATTATGAAAATATATAAACATATTAGAGTAATTCGATAAAACTTGGCCTAGAACATTTGACAATTTTTGAAACTTGACAACATACTCCTATCGATGTAGTGCAAAGGGAAAAAATTCAATCTATGATTGTCCCAGTTAAAACCAGACCAGATGCGTCAAATGTCAAATCAATTAAATCAATTTCACTGACCTTGACGTGTCAGATTTGAGCGGCCTGCACCATCATGTCTTTAAAGATATTGCAGCATGTGTTTAGAAAACAGTTTGTAATTATTGTGGTTCAATTAACCATAAAATTAAGATTACTTGGTTAAATTTGTTTATAAAAATACGACACAATTCTTCATAAGTATTATGTTGTATTATATTCTTACTTTTGACGGGCACCAGAATAAAGTCTTTTCTCCACTATCTTTGTTAGAACAAAACAAGTAAACACACTATAATTTTCGCTCTAGCAGAGTAAAACGTCTCTATACGTAGGTATGTACTTTGTTCGCCATCGCATGCAGCACAGGCGACACGGGAGTTTACGCATCTGGTCTGGTTTTATCTGGGATCCCGTGTTAAATATAAATAGTTGGGTCTCTCTTGTTTTTATAGTCTAAACGGCCAGTTGCAGAAGACTCCATTAAAGTTTAGAATGTTTAACGGAATGTCAAATTTGACAGCGAGTTCCTAAATCTCTATAAGCAGCTTGTGAAATCCGAAAGCTCGGTTAAATGTCCTAAACATCAATTAAGTTTTGTGCAAACGGTTGTAAAAGTAAAATTGATACACATATTTTAAGTATTTGTAAAATCCAAATGGTGGCCTTACTTTACCAACGATTACAACGAAATTATCTCCTTTGTCATTAGACAAGCTAATTCACTTACCATGTCTAGCAACGTAGTTCTGAAAAAAACTGCCAAAAATACTTCGAAAAGAGGTCAGAAATAGCATCTAAATTCAGTATTAATTTTAACTTAATACAACTTTGCAAAAAGTGTTAATTTAAAACTTCTTGGCAAATCATGGGCCAAACATATGATGAAATGTAGCTCTTTTTTGGATGCCACTGGGGACACAGTGTTACAACCGCAGAAACGTCAGATGTTGCCCTTAATTTTTGTAGTTCGTCTAACCAATTTTGCTAAAATGTTGATATTCATGGCCGAATTTGCTTACGTATTTAGTATAATGAATTTAAATATTAGAAAAAATAAATAAAGAAAAACATATAACGTCCCTTAAAATGCTTGTCAAACAATAATTTCTTTAAGTATTAATGGGTTAAAATAAAAACTTACCTTTAACAGAAACATTGTACCTTAGCTCATTTTCAGATAAGTTTTCAGAAAACACTTCCAAACTAACAGGTTCTGGCAAAACTGGTTGACCTGCGGGTATCCATGTACTATACTCTCTACAAAAATATAATAATGGCTATATATACGTAGATTTATTTCTCTTAAACATAAAGTATGAGTCAACGTAGATGCATATTAAACAAACATATTTCTAAGTAGAGCAATAAAAAACTGTTTATTTTCAGTTTCGCATTTAAATTATTAACCCTTATACGAGTATAATAAAAACTAAAAAAGACATATTGTTTTAGAAACATTTAGTTCAAACAAGGGTTGTTATATTTTAAACATATTAAGTAAAAACCAGTGGCGGAACAAGACAACGTATGCCCTGGTGCCAAATCGTAAAACCGAGCCTCCTCCCCTCTCTATAATAAGTACATATAAAAAAAAATTTAGGAGATTTCATAAATATCAAAAAATTTTGAAATATTGTTTTAACATTCATAATAGCTCCAACAAATCGGATAGGTATCATAGAAAAATGAACTAAGGTTATATATCAACCCGAATATCATTGATTGAAGGAAAAAGGAAGATGCGCAACCTTATGGGCGAATTCGTGGCAGTGCTGATTTCATTCCACTTACATTTCAGCTGCTGTACGGTGGAGCCGCTGTACGGCAAACGCATAAAACACCCATTCGCAATCGTTCGGCTCTCGCTGTGTTGACCGTCGGCTACGGCGTTGATCGGGAAACGATGAGATTCGTGGAAGACGGTGCCGCGCAATATTATTATGGTTTATTGATCACCCAACGTTATTATTTAATCCAACAAAAGTTCTATCGCTTTAGCCGTTAATAGGACCGTAGCAATTATAGGTCTTGACAATAAGAAAATACTTTGTGTTAATTTATGATTACAAAATAAAGGAGATTATTTTAGATATCCGATTAAATCTAAATTTTAATTTACAAATTATTGTTACTTACCTTTTTTAAGACAAAATTTACTGTTTACATTATTCTGGACTAGTAAATTTACAGGGTGTCCCAAAATTGAGCGTTTTTCCAATGTTTCTGACAAATAGAGCCCGTCATCAGTGCTAATTTATGATGAGGACCGAAACTCCGGTCAAAAATCTAATCACGTCATATTGTCGAGAAAAAAAATGGCATTTAGAAATAAGACATACTCAAAACAGTAGGTAAATAAATATGCAATGTTTACATTAAAAAGATAATGAAAATTTAGAAAAAATGTTAAAATAAACTTACATTTAACTACTAAATAAGTACTATCCATAAATATTGAAGACATACAATTTAGGCAACTGGTCCCTCGTAAAAGGGAAGTATTGTAATTGTGAAAAAATCACTCTCCGAGATTTTTTCGGATCTTCACGTTTTAGGGTCACTAGATGGCGAAAAACATCTTTTCTCAATTCCATCGGTTTGGCTGTGTTTTTTTACATACTAACATAAAAGTTATATTTAGTTATTTAATTTTAAATTTTATCGCGCGCTATACATGTAGATTTTGAAATATCAGTATATATTTTTGTTAATGCCATTTTGCTGGTATTACTTAAATAATTATGCGAAACGTCCAAATTTCTGCTTAAGGCATTTTTTCCTTAAGTTATTTTCGTGAATTAAACACATGCTAACGAGGTCCCGCGATCTCGTTCGCATATGACGCTAGCGACAGAGATATAAATAGGTAGGTACTTAGATTGCCATATTTTTTTTTATTTTAGAAACCACGTAGTTGCATTTTCGTTCAATTTTTGTCAACATGTTTCATGTATACATTTTTAAAAAATATGTAAAAAATAAAATGAAATATACCTGATCAAGCGTTGTTTTGAAAAATTAACCGTTTTTAAATAAAAAATATTGTATTATTTAATGGCGGTTTCATCCCCTTAAAATTTGATTTTTGAGAAGAATCGTGATTAATCAGTGGCCCAATTTTTTGAAACACTGTATAAATTTTTAAGAAATCTTAAAATATGTTAAATAACCAAATAAAATACACGAGCTTAAGCGTTTTGCCGAAAAACCAACCGTTTGTTTAAATAAAAAATATTGTAATATTTAAGGGGCAGTTTCACAGCCGAGTTTTGAAAAATTCCTTCTTATCCAACCTCTACATTCTACTACCACCCCAAATGCATGTTTTTTCGTCAAGCAGTTTGAGCAGAATCGTGATCAATCCGTGACCCGATTTTTTTGAAACACCCCGTATACAACACAAGAAATAGATGTGAAAGGTCTCGGTTACCAGACAATCATTAAAAAAAAATTATATAAATGGGTGCAGTACAACTCTCTCACGAACTTTCTGAAAACTTTAGCTCAGTGTTTTAAATATATAGATTTTACAACAGATATTAAAAAGCATTATCACGTTTTTTTTAAATAGCAAACCATTGTTTTGTTGTTTTGAATTATTTCACTGAATTGAAATAGTAAAAATTAAACTTACCATCACGGTCAGAAAAGGAAACTGAAAAAATTATGTATTCGACAAAATTCTTATTTTTCTATGTGGTTTATTTTCCAAAACTTTATTTTTTCGTGACTATGTGTTTTTTATTTTTTACATTGATACATACCGCCATTTTGTTACGTCATGTTGAATTCGTACCAGTTTATCCTTATATCACAATCAGTAAAATAAGATTTTTCTTGCGTTCATTTAAAAAGAAATATTTGTTCCGCCATCTTGAATCCGTACCACAACTTTACCAATTTATCTCTATATCACATTTAATGCATTCATACATTTTGAAATTAATCTAACGGCATGGCATCTAGAGACGCTAAAACCTGAAAATATTTGAAACCTGAGAGGGTGATTTTTTCACGATTATAAAAAATTTATTTGGCCGCTATTTTGTTCCCCTATCTTGAATTATACCCCAATTAGTTATGGCACACAGTTTGAAATCAGTCCATTAAGTAGTTTCTTTCATGCTGAATTTATAAATATTCCATTAAGCCGCCATTTTGAATTTTCACTACAATTTTAAATTTAAAATAAATTGGTTAAGCAGTTTTTAGTAATAACTTCAGTAGGCCGCCATTTTGTTCTGACATTGGATTTTTACCAAAATATTACCAGGTCATTCCCATAAGACCGTTAATCACAAAATTAAACTGTGCCTTAATTTTTGACCATAATTTTTAGTCAATCGGGTAAGTCGTTTTTAGCTATGCCGGGAAGATACGGATCGACAGACAGACCGACAGAATTAAGAAAACATGTTTTTCGGCATCTTGGGACCCTGAAACGTAAAGATTTGAATAAATCTCGTAGGATATTTTTTCACGATGACAATACTTTCTTTTTACGAGGGAACTAAAGATTATTTGGCCGCTATTTTGTTTCGTCATCTTGAATTCGTAACCATCTTTACCAGTTTATCTCTATGTTACACTTATTGTTTGCATAAAATTTGAAATTAATGTAATTTTTTGTTTTTCTATCTTATATTCATAAGGAGGGAGATTCGGCCAAAAAGTCTATAGTACATTTATTTTCTAATTGCCAAGCATTCAAAATATTTCATTTCTTCTTCAGGGCTCTATAATAACATAATTATCAGGAAATTAAGGACTTTTTTACAATTAAAAAGTACTTACACTAATTAAAATGAAAAGACAATTTTGACGGAATTTTCAGAAAATATAAAATTATATATTTGACATATTTAACGTATTTCTGTCATTATTATTTAATAGAAAAACAATTGGTTTTAAGTCGTTTATTTCTTGTCAAATGATGTCAAAATTTTAGTATACCTAATCGTGTTTAGAAAAATGATTTTCACATACACGTTTTTTTATTCAACATTGCCCCAGTTTCGTACCCATTGTGTATACAGTGTGTAAAATAAATGAAGTAAATAGGTTTTTTCCTTTAACAGCGTCTAATAACTTAATTATTTTAAATATATTTCGATTAGAAGTAATTTTGTGCTCCGCCATCAATAACGTCCGTATAAACCTTAATTTGGGTAATTTCTAAAGTCTATTCCCTTAAAGTTATAAGAGTGATTTATTTTGTTGAACGAAATTTCAATTAAAGCATATATTGGTTCTCAAAGCAGATCGGTTTAACTAGTAAACGAAATAAGTATATTAAGTATTTCCCAGGAAAAAACCACATATATTTGTAGATTTCCCGCTTGGTCCAAAACTGATAAATACAAATTTGTAATCAATTTTTTATTATGTTATTTTATAGGACTGTTTGCAAACAAAAGAACAAACTAAATTCAGTTTTTCGAGGCAGTTAAAGAGCTTGAAAATACAAGACAAAGGTCTTTTTATTTTTTTTAAATAATTAATGGTGAATATGTAAAATTGAGGTCAGTTGAAATTTTCGACATATTGACCATTAAATTACCAAAAACTGCACCTCGTACAAAGGCGATAAATTAATTTTTAATTAATAATTTTACCCTCTCTAATTCGGCTGTCTCAGAAATTTTGATTTCATATTTTTGTTGTTTTGCCTACTTCCGTTCACGAATTCTTTGCGATCCTTGTATTTTGTATAGGATTTTTTTATAGTCAAACCTTTTGTTTTATAACCAATACTTTTTATGTGGAATACAATTTTTCTATTTGTTAAATAAAATGGAACAGACGCAGCGTATACAGTGTGTCCAAAATTGGTCATGAATGTTTTGGGATATTGGAAACTATAAGATATACAAAACAGTTAAGTCGAGTTTTAGACAATTCTTCTATTAGGTCATTCCCGCACTCAGAACGGTTCCAGCTTTCGCCGATTTATCAATAACCTTGTAAAATAAAGACGTGAATATGTTTTATCCTTTATATGGCGGGTGTAGCACAAAATTACTTCTAATCGAAAGATATTTATAATTGTGCCTGAAAATGGTGATGGATGTATATCGCGATATCGATTTATTTTGATTTTTATAATCTTTCAAACCCCTTTAATCATCTATTGCACTTGTTTATAATATATATATATATATATATATATATATATATATATATATATATATATATATATATATATATATATATATATATATATATATATATATATATATTAATATAAAGAAATAACAGAGATTCGACCAAAAAGTCTATAGTACATTTATTTTCTAATTGCCAAGCTTTCAAAATAATTCATTTCTTCTTCAGGGCTCTATAATAACATAATTATCAGGAAATGAAGGACTTTTTTAGAATTAAAAACTACTTACACAACATTCTAAAGTATATTAATAATTCTAATTACACCGACTTATGATTAGACAACTGACTGCTGTTACTTTTGTCTAACTTGAAACAAATTGTCTTTTTATTTGCTTTTTCAATTTTGCTTCGTTTTCCGCAGCTTTCTTTCTTTAAGCTGCTTCCGATTGGTGCTTGTAATTCATTTTATCACAACCACAACGCTGAATACTCACAAAACAAAATATAAAATCAGTATCACTGCCCACTTGAGATTACGGGACCCTATTGGCTTTATCCCGTAATAGCATTGCAGCCAATGCCGGATTAATTATTTTCGCCCAAACGTATTTACGGGCCCCAAGCTCGTAGGAAAAAGTGACGACCAAAAAAAGATCCTCTCTCCATATAGAAAAAACTTATCCCTTCCTTCAATCTAATAATAAATAAAAATTACCTACTTACTGACAGCCTAATATTGTTGTTTATTATTGTTTTTTCAAAGTAAGTTTTATCAGTATTGATTGTGGGCTCGCAAACTTGGGCATTTACTCATAATGCTCTCCGTCCGGGACTTATTCAGAGCTGGGGTGACCCTCCCAGATGATTTACAGCTTGTTACGATTTGGAGCGTTTTTATTATCTCGTGGATGTTCGGGACTGGTCGGGCATCGTGGCCCTGCCCGAGCAACGTAGTGGTACACTTTTTATTCTTCCCGTTCCCCCTGGTTACCGGCGTGAATGATCGCGTGGAGAGCGAAATTCATTTTACACTCTTCCCTGTTGGACTTTTAACCACTAAAACCTAGGATTCGAACCCAGGCACTCCAGGCCAGTCGTGTGAGGTAGGAGGTTCATGACATCGGCTACGAACACTAATTGGTTTATCGTGATCACGTGCATCCAAAATGATAATCTATATTGTTCTTTATCACACACAGTGTTAAACCATTCCATTAATTGAAGTACATACGTCTATTATAATAATTAAACTTAGAGGGTTTTCTTTTCGACTGCACTAAACTCTACTTGGTGTATATTTCTTGACAACCAGGTACGTGAGAATCCGTATAATAGTGCCCGGAATTTGAGAAAAAAAAATTGAAACATTTCAAATATAAGTTGATGTCAAGAACGTTGATACGTTATCTCTTTTGCGGAATTCCGAAGGTTTTAAAATTGACGTGACATCAACGTTGAAATTTGCAAACGTTAGTTACATTGAAAATGTAAGTTTTAAATAACGTAGAATCATAGGTCATTAACGTTACGGACCTAAAAATACCTTGTATCAACTTGAACATAATGTCATCTTACCTTGAACTCTCTTTCTCTAGAAGCAAAATAAAATCAATCGTTTAAAATAAATATTGACATTTTTATCCCCGTTATATAATAATAGACAATAATAGTTTTTTGGCGTAAATCAGCAGTGGCATATGATAATAACTTAGTTGTCTCGCTTCCTCCCGTCATTTAATCATTAAAAACGCCAGTTCATAAAGAACCAGGTACACATGCCGTGTTTTACGACTTTCCATAAAAATGTAATAATTTAAGCATAAATTAGAACCTAGGAATAAACTGTTAGATTATCAACTCACTTTACGAGTAACTCTTTAATAATATATTTTATTAACACTCTATGTAAAAAGAAAATTGATCTATACTGTACAGCCTTCCGGGTCTTGTTGAGAGTAAACTTTAGGGTTATGCGATTTTTTTGTAATTTTAAACGAAAGCCTTTTTATAGCATGGAATAACAAAATTAAAAATTTGCCTATGACGCATTTTTGACCCAGAAACAACAAAAAACTGGACAAGTTCCATATAATTCTCAAAATTGTGCAAACACTGAATAGTTGATGAATGGTCGTCAACCACTTTAGAAATATTTTTGTTGGAAATAAAACTGGCAATCCAAGTACTGTTTTGGAGTTAGTACTTAAATATTTTTAGGTTACTGTTGCAACTCAATTACTATTTAGGGTAATCTAATCTGACATGTCACATACTTTCAAATCCGTTTATAATTCGTCATAATCTTTCTGAATATTTTTTACTAGGATTAACTGAAATTCGGCGATGTTTTTACTTATAAATCAATGTAAATTAATAATTTTATTCTCACACTCCCCTTTACAATATAATAGATAATGTAACGCAATTATTAGATTTGTATTACAATAAAATATGAGCTACCTACACTACTTCCATCATCCTGTGATGAGACAGGGGCATTCCACAACCAGCATAACTGGCACATTCCTCCTCTAAAGGCACAGCTTTGCTTAACGATTTTACATAGGGTTTTAAAATCCGCGGGGAATTTCTATCCATATTTAGTATGAAAAATCCACTGTCCTGTTTGATGACACCACCAGTCTCATTAAAGAACTTTCTTGAGGTATGCTACAAAAAACAAAGAACAAAAAAATACTACAAAAACTGGGTAAAAAGATTGCCGAATTCCTTTCGAGAATATTTTATTCCTCTCCGTACAAAAAACGTTATCTGAAACATAGCATGTGTACTTTTAAAATTAAGTCGCCCAAAAGGGGCACTGCCCCCCCAAATAAGGTATCAATTATGTTATAAATGTAACACTGAAATGTGCTTTGACTTTTTATGTTTGTCTCTTCTTCGTAAGATCCTTTTTACTGATTTTTTTTGAGTTTAAAACCTGTCGTGTGAGTAAATGACATATGTAAAAATACTTTTACAGGGACGGAATGGCGCGGCGCCTCTTCAACTCTCTAGCCCCAGGGTTACCAGCCCGAAATTCTTAAATGAGACGGGGGGTCGAATGATAAATCATTCTTCAAGGAGCAATAAGAGCCATTCTATACGAGCAGACAAAAACGCGGCAGTTACGACGTTACCTACCGCCTCTTCCTACTGAGCCTGTTGTTTTATGATTGAAATATCAAATACGAGTGTTTTAAGGAATCGACTTTGTTGATAAAGGCAGTAGCTAACATCAGATTTAAACATTCATGGAGAATGGCCCTAGGTGCGATTTTAGCTTGCACTTTGAAAAAATACTTAATTTGGAATGCTTTTAAAAAAATGCATATCTATCTAAACATACCTGCTTGTTTACCTATTTTTTATGACTCAATGCCAGTTTTGCCTTTAGTAAAAATACTCGTGTAGTACCTAATACCTACAAAAATTTGTTTTCGATTTCGACAAATTTATTAACAATTCAAATTATAAGTTATAACTCATCTCGGAAAACAGCCTCTGTTTAAGAGTCTCCCGGTAAATATGTATCAAGAGTAACCGGGTTAGTAGCCAATTAAAAGGGTCCTAGACGAAGATACCCAAATTGAAGTTTTAGGACATTTTGCGGCAGATCCATGTACTTCAGTAAGAGAGGTTTCTGATATCACTCACGTGTCTGTGGAAGCAAGGTAACTAGACTCCACAAATTCTATCCTTATAAACTTCTACATGCATTAATGAAATTGACTCATCGTAGACTGCAATTATGTGAAGAAATGACCCAATTTATTGATTGAACTAACTTATAGAAGATGTGGAAAATCAGGATGAGTTCGGTAGTACGATAGTTAATAAAGAGCTACTTCACTTTCAACAAGTCTCCTCACTACGCCAGAACTGTTCGACGTTGCCTCAACAAGAGATTTCCACAAAAGATGGATATGAAGGAGAGGGCCAATTTCTACGTAATTCTGACCTGCAAGGACGCCTGACCTTAGCCCGAATGACTTTTTTTTGCGACCAAGTCGGTAGTTTATAAGACCCTTCCTCAAAATATCGAAGATTTGCAAAATCGCATTACAGCAGCATTTAGGGCTATATCCAGAGGGACATTTCAAAATGTGCGTCAAGAATTTGAAGAACGTTCGTATTATTGTTTAGTAATGGCGTATTTAAAAATGGAGTTTGGGGGGTTGAATCCCCCCCTCCACTGAGCCATTTTTTAATTTTATTTAAACTTAAATGGTAAAAGTAGTATAAAATAAGGTCCTCTTTTTCGGGATTGGCTGGCAAAACTCCCCCAGAGCCAGTGTTTAAAAATAAGACCGTTTTTTTTTTGGTTGTTGAAAACTTTCAT
This sequence comes from Kuschelorhynchus macadamiae, assembly GCA_030620095.1. Taxonomy (NCBI): domain Eukaryota; kingdom Metazoa; phylum Arthropoda; class Insecta; order Coleoptera; family Curculionidae; genus Kuschelorhynchus; species Kuschelorhynchus macadamiae. Next base: position 1,181,956 of record JAUTXW010005419.1, read on the forward strand.
CGTCTCACCTCCCCCCCCCCCCAGGCACGTAGCCAGAGGGGGCCTAAATTACTAATTAGGTTTGACCGTTTAGACCCCCCTCCAAAAACAATGTCTATATGCGCCACTGTTGTTTAGAAGTCAATGGTGAACACTTCGGACCATTCATTAGATAAGCTGTTGTGGACCATTTGTAAATAATGTAAGCTTGAGTTACCACATTTTTCTTTCTGTTTTATGTTTTTTCAAGTAGCGGAACTACTTTTATACACTTTTACTGAAAGTATAGGATATTTAAATTAAGTTTCCTTTCGAAACAAAGTAAGTAGTAATTTTTTTTTAAATCCTGAATATTGAATGTGTGTTATTCTGCAACGGTAAGGGCAATTTAAAAAAATGGGACGTCCAAATGTACAGAATAAAGAGCCCTTTAAAATGATGTATCACTCGACCCCCCATATCATTTAAGAATTTTGGCGTGGTAGCCCTGGGGGTTAGGGGGTTGAAGCGGCGCCGTCCAATTTTTCGTCAAATCAAATTAAATTTGTTGCCGTGTTTCGGCGATTTTAACAAACCTGTTTCTTTACGCAGTTGGTGATAAGTTTTAAAATGATCACCCTATCATTTCCAAATAAATTTTGAATTTGAAAGTGATTTTGAAATTTTCATTAAAAAAACACTATTTCCTTTCTTGCTGCACTGATGATGGCGAAAGCCAAAAACTTTGTTATGAATGTTTGCACGAAATATAAAAGAACCTCTCCATTCCTGCATATTCAGCCACTACCCTCTAGGCCTGTGCGGTATATCGGAATTTATTCGGTATTTTTTTATACCGACGGCTCGGTATGGAATTTTTTATATACAGGTATGCCGATTTATTACCGACGTATTACCGCTTATACCGGTATTAACGGTAATGGCGGTATACGGGTATTACCGCTGATACCGGTAATGCTGATTTTCACAGAGAATTTTTAGCGTCTTATGAGAAGGGGAAAAATTAGCCTTCATTTGAATTAGGAAGAGCTAAATTAAATTTGCACTTTAAATGAGACGCTGGATCCTCTCCTATAGATTACGCAAGCACTGTCAGGTGACGGCTAGTTCAATTCTTCCTGTGATGTATTTCATTCAATCATAATTACTAGACGCCGAAAACAATGGCTTGTCTGCTTCAGAAGGGACTCCAGATTTGCCTCAGAGTCCATATGATCAACATGATAGGGTGAGTAGTCGTTTCTCATAAAATATACATTTCCATAGTCTTTGTCTTTTTCTGCGTGTCCCACGTAGATACCTAATGCATTTCCTTCCGCTACATACACAGTTGAAAGGCTTGTAATGACAAATATGAACGTGGAATATTTGTGAACAACATAATATAAATATACCCTTTTCTCTTTTGTTTAATTGCTATTAGATTTTATTATGCATTTTGATACTGATACTAATCCTAACACATGATACACATTTTAGCACTAATCTAGTTGTTCTGTTTGACGAATGTTTAATTTACTCTGTGCATTTCATTAACGTGTTAAGATAAATGTTTTTTCAGTTGCCACAGCACAAGACCAAATAATTTTCGCTTTTCTGTGAGAAACCAGTATAAATGCACATACTCATATCGCGGTATAAATGCAAATACCAGTATACCTGAATAAATGCAAATACAGGTATACTGGTATAAATGCAAATACCGATATACCTGTGTAAATGCGAATACCTTTTTCGGAATTGCTGTAAATTCCGGTATCATACCGGCATTTTTCAATACCAAATACCGGTATAAAAATTCTCTTACTGCACAGCCCTACTACCCTCATATTTTCAAAATAAGAAACAACTAATTAAAAGATCATTTTAGTATTCTAGCAATCCAAATATAACTTGAACGTCTGGTTTTACACCAGTGTTGCTAACTTTCATAAATGAACTGTCATTTGCCAACACTATTTTATACCTATTTAAAACATTAGTCTTGAGATAGCTTTACATAAGTTGGATTTACATTAATAAATATTGGTAGTTCTTTATTTTGTATTAATTATTATGCACTTTCCGTATTTCTAATATTCTAGGAACCTTAGCAGTTCTGAAAAGACATATAGATGTCAAATAGCTATATTTTATATTCCTAATTATTGTGCCAAAAGAGTATTATGTTTTAGTGTACTAACGTTTTTTAAATGCTTTCAAATTGTTTACTCTGTATAAAATAATAATGAAACATTTTGGCAACACAACAAAAAATACCTACCTATTTATCACCTAATTAAAAAAAGCAAATAATTAAGTAGTAATTTTAACTCAATGAATTGTTTGATCAATAATTATATTCTTGTTATTGTGTGTAAAAATATACTAACGCAGTTAATTAGGTATTTTTGTTGTGTTGCTAAAAAGCCAAAAATATGCTTTGGGCTAACTTTATAGCCTATAATTCTAAACTTCCTTCAATAGTCTGTGACAAATGTCTATCAGGTAAAAATTTAAAAAGTGGTAAAGAAAACTTTAGACTCGAAACTAAACTTTGGAAAAAAATGCATTTATGTTACGCTGTTAGCCCAAAGCCAATAAATCCAACGATTTTATAAAAAATAATGGAAGTAACAACACAAAAACCAATGATGCTTGATTAGGAAATGTTATTTTTTCCATACAACTTCCATCCAACAACTTTGGACTGTTCGTATTTGCGTGATAACTTTCTAGAAATATGTAGTTAAAAATAAAGCCGCCCCCGGGGGTCTTATTTAGAATATTGCGCGGAAGCAATTGCCATGGTTTCGTCGATTATGTGTCAACAATGTGATGTGAACGTTATGCCAGTTGTGAAGTTCACAATCACAGAAATTGCACGGGTGATTTATTTTGTTTGAGATTCAAATAAAGTCCCCAGATACGAAAATACTATTAGCGTTACATCATGGAATATATGGCCGATAGACGCTCCCCATCTGGAAAATTAGAAAAACTGGGCCGCATCTGTTAGGTGCAATCTGCATGCATGCTTTAAACTTAATGATACTTCGATCTTGCCACATCTTTAAACGATGCTAATCAATGAAAATATGCCACCTTTTAAAATCTGCATCGTAGATATTACATATAAATTACGCCCTCAAAAGCGTCATGGGACAAAATACAGCAATCTCTTGGTACAGGTATGAAGGTTTTGTGATAAAAACCAGTGTCCCGATTAGCCTCACTTGTTCGCTTAATTTGTAAGCATATTTTCTGTATTACTTTTTTTTAACTTTTTCGATTAACCAATATGGGAATCTATTGTAATTAATTTCATTTTTTAACCTTTTTTCAAAATGTTAATGTCAGAAAAATATTAATTTGTAAAGTTCATCGACATGTCGAAAATAATAATATATTTTATGGTTGATGGTGATGGTCGATATTTAAGTTTCGACATCGCCCAGGTCTGATGGATCCACCAGAGGCACCATAATTATGCCAAAGTGTTTTTTTATATTTATCCTGGTTGATTTCTGATGCCACCAGTCATTGTTTTTATGTTCATAAAATATTTGTGATGGGTCCACCACTTGGGATATGATTTATTTGGTGGATGATTAACAAAGTAGGGAGAAATGCCAAAACAAAGGCGATTTATCCACAGATTATTATTTTTTTTTCTCAATTCGCTGTGAGTTGTACACAATTTCTTTTTTAACAATGGAATTTATAAGTGTGACAAGTTGGATATGGGTGGAAACAGTTCTGCTGACCTATATGGCAAATCTAGAAATATATTACGAACATACAAAATTAATAATGAAACGATATTCCACCAAACTGTTTTTAGATCGCTAGTTCGTTAGATCCAACATTGGTTGATTTTGAATGACGTGATCCCACCAATGTTCCAATCGACCACTTTAAAGTGGTAATAAAACGCACCCTTATCATTTAGGTTAGCTCTTTTAGCGGTTTATAGCCTTTTCCTCGCTTTTTTTAACTTCCTAGAGAGTTAAGAAAACAAACGTTGCCTTGTGAAAAAAAGCATGTTCACCATAGTGATTTTATATGTTACATTTATTCAGGATTAATTTAACAAGTGCAAACAAAATTACCGGAAAAAATTTGAAAAAGTTGAGTACTTTTTTTTTTTGATAAATGTAAGAGTACACAATAAAAGCAAGGAGTTTTTCCGAAAAGATTTTTTTTGCACGCGTTATATTTTGGAGTATTTCCCACGTAAATATTATTGGAAACTCCATTTTATTTTAACCAATGTATTCAAAATAAAATTAATTGAAATAATTTCCGCTGTTTCCTATTGTCTCTTTTAAAAGGGTAACGCGTAGAGGGGCACACATGGTTCAAAATGAAAACCCCAAATCCATATTTACATATTTACTGTTAGCCTGGCTAGATTTACTAATTTGGCGTTTTAATTCGCTATTTTTAATTCCAATTAAAATAATATTAATGAAACGAACTGTAAACGGATAATATGAGAAATTCTATGTGTGATGTGATCAGGTTAACTTTGAACAAATTCAAAGTTAACCTGATTGTATTTTGAAATATGAATACAGTTTTATCAGTTTGTATGACATTGACAGAAGTGAAAACTGCACAAGTGCATTTTTGGCTAAAAAATATTTCTAGCTCAGCTTTTGTAACCATGGAAAATTGCCATAGTAAAATGCACAATGGAAATACTCCCATATAAATACCAGCACTTTTACTTTTATTCTCGTGGTTAAAGCCCAGGAAAGATATTTTAGCATACAGTTTGATACTAGAGCATCAGAAAAAACCATCTTGCTAAATATTTAATTGTTACCTAAAAATAATAAAATGTGACTGGAAAATTGAAATTAAAGCTAGAATTAGGTTTTTATGAAACTACCCGGCTTATGTAACGTAATTATAGATCCAAATATTTTAATTAAAATCATTTCGTTGTGCCATTATGGCCGCCAAAGTCACAATCATCTTGAGATTACAAAATGGACTCCAGACACATGTAATTGAAAAAGTATCGAAACTTTACAACAGTTTCGATAATTAATTGATATGTTTTACGTGAAAACGAGTAAACTAATATTAGAAAAATGTCTGGTTAGCGTGTCTATTTGATATCGATTTCGTTTCAATTCATCTCGAGCCATATCTGCATTACATTTCAGAAAGCAGATACTTTTCAAGTTAATTTTTTTATATCAAAACAATAAGCAACGGACAAAGGTAGTAACTGTGGCGCAGAGCTACGTGAAATGTGTTCGGTGGTAGAAACACGAAGATTACATAAATGGTTGAAACACGAGCATTATGCAGCTTTGTTGAGTGACAAATTTCACTTTAAATTAATGAAAAGTATTTAAATAATGTAATTAATTTTTTTTTCTTACCAATATCCATTGCCTTTGAGGAGTAGGGTTATCCACGTTTCCAGTGTAAGGAAACCCAAGTGGCATGAATATAAATACAACAAAACCTATAAACACCACAGCCAGAAGCATAAAATAATATTTTGCATTGCTCAACGTATTAGTCATTGCAGTCTGAAACAAAAAAAAAGCATTTAACTGAAATAAATTCTGCACCTTGGAAACTAGTCATAATTTGTAAAAACCGTTTTACCCATCCAATTGATTTATTCCATTCCGGAACTTTTGGCGATAACAATTTGAACATGATAGCACGTGTGCAAAAATTATGATGCGCCATTCACTTGTTTCTTATAACAGAGCATCTCTTCACAAAAAACGATGGAATCACGTCGGGTCCACTGTCTTTGCTTTCATCTAGATTTATCAAAACTTCTGAAACTTCATGTGATGTCACACATGTATATGATATCAACGCTGGTTCTTTATTCGCTGTATGAGCAAAAACTTTGGTTGTGAAAAGATGCGCTTATATCTGCATGTACCTCTTTCCATAATTTATAATACATCTGTAGTTAAATGTCAATTTCCCAATAAGGGGAACTAGCCCATGTGGTTCTACTTCATAAAATTGGAGAAAAAAATATTGTATCAAACTATCGTCCTATTTGTACATTGAATATTTTTAGCAAACTATTAGAATATATAGTTCATCGCATTTTATTGAACGCTGTAAAAAGGGAAATTATTCCTGAACAACATGGATTTTTCCCTAAGTAGTAATTTAAATCCAAATCTAACCTAATATATTCTTTTCTCTCTCGATTATCAAATTCAGGTTAACTCTGTATATACTGATTTCAGCAAAGCTTTCGACAAAATACCCAAATTGGCTGAGATTGGTCTCCTAAAGTGGCATATTCAATCGATCTCATGTTACGGTGAGTGGATATACCTCGCCTGCTTAGGTGGTTACTTCCGAGGTGCCACAAGGATCACACCTGAGTCCTTTACTATTCATAATTTATTTAAATGATGTGAAAAAATGCTTTAACTCTTATACATTTTTATTATATGCTGACGACATGAAGATTTTCTCCAATGTAAAAAATATTGGTGATTGTCTCTTAATTCAAAATGAATTAAATGCCTTTTTCAACTATTGTACATGAAATAAAATAATCCTAAAATCCGAAAAATGTTCTTTTATAATATTTACAAGAAATAATCATATTTTTTCGTATGACTACAATTTCAATGGAACTCTATTAAAACAAGTAGATAAAGTTAAGGACTTAGGTGTAATGTACGACAAAAAAATTATTTTTAACCATCTATCGACTTTATTGTAGAGAAAAGTAATAAAATGTTGGGTTATGATATAAGGACTTGTAGACATTTCTCTTGTATACATTCTGTAGAGGTTTAATTGGCCACATATATAGTAGATTAAATTTCCATTAAATCGGATAAGTTTTTACAATGCCGAATTACAAAATGTTGACATTTTTAATGTGTCATTACAACCTTTCAAAAAAATTATTAGAAAAATCAGTTCATATTGATGCATCCTTAACCTACCAACCTACAAATTGTGGGCGCTACCTATGGGCCCTAAGCCTGTGGACATCTTATTTGTGATTAAATATGAATTTCTGGCTACGTGTCTGTTCCATATGTTCGTATGCTAGTTGCTCACAATCATTGTTCAAGTCTATGTTTTATTTTCAATATACGTAATTTACTGGTAAAGATAAAAACACAAGAAGATACCTTAATCAAGTTTGAACTTAATGAAGAACCTAACCTATTCAGATTTCCTACTATTTCGTAAAATCCATATTACAACGATTATTATTAAGATTGTTCTTTATAAAAATACTGTAATTTGGTACTTACCAATGGTGATACTACCAGAATAGTAAAGAAGAATGACAAAAACCCAATAATTAACTCGGGATTCTTATTCGAACCAATTCTTCCAGTGAGTGGAATAAACATCGTAAAAGTTATTAAGCTTTGATACATTAGATTCATTGATGGTATTATCAAAAATAAACCATACAGAACTTGCCATTTTTTAACTAAAAATTTAAAATGTCTTAGTTTTAGTCTTAGGTCCGTTATTTATTATTTATAATATATTATAATACATAGACTTAGTTCATATATAAATCACAATAGCTGATAAACGTAATGAAAAAAAAGTATAATGCTGGCATCACTAAAAGGGTAGAAGGTCATGTCATAGTATTCGTGATGTAGTGGTCAAAGCGTTCGTCTAGAAAGAGGAACTGGGTTCGAACCCCAGCGAAGATAAGGTAAATTTTCACTTTTAATAAATTTGTCTTACATTTCGTAATTGTGGGAAATTGATAATAAATAATATTGTTAAAGCTACAAGAATATATATTACCTGAATATTGTAGTCTAGAAATATAAATAACTAGAAACGCCAATGAAGAAAACATCACGGGCACCATAAGAGCATAAGAAGCCCGAATATCAAAAAACGTGCCAACCGCAAGTACTAAGGTCCAAATCAATCTCACCAAGTGTACTTGAATTTGGCATCTGATCCCAAGAGAAATATTCTAAAAAAATATAGAACCTAGTTTACGTACAGGTCGATTAGTAAGTAGGGGCTGAAAATGTATGGAACAAACGTAATATAAAAGCCGCTTTTCAAAAGCTTTGCTTTCCAGATAAAAGATGTTAAAAGGATTTTTCTCTTCAACATTAAAATGAAATATAACAAGTAAAAAGTAAGTGTGTTACTTTCTCCATAAGCTTTGCAAGCCAGCCAATATTTTATTTTTTTTACTGAAAAAGAATTAGAGGTCAGTGACTTTTTTCAAAATTGAATTCTCAGGTTGTCTCTGTACTACCGTTATTTAGTTATTTAGTATTTTATTTACTCGGTATACTCCAAAAATATAAATAAATATATTCAAAAAAATTTTGTATAATCATGTGAAAATGGAAAAAATAAACTGAACACATCAAGAGCACCAATCATTATTTTTGTAAATAATTAGAGTTACATAATTTCGAAACGCAAAAAGATTTCGTAATATTTTTTTTAGAATGTGATTATGCATTTCTTCTAGTTTCGTCTCTTTAAAACCACATTCTTTAGTTTCCATAACTACCATATTAAAGAAAGTGTTATGTAAAACCCTGTTTTTTTTTGCAAACTGTATCCCTTAAAATTCGGAGAATCTGAGATATTTTTTTTTTGGAATTCCCCTTACACGATTTCATGATTCAAGTACGAATACAAGAAAATCGTTTTCCCCGCTTTTGTCTACCTTCATTGGTTTTCCTAATACGGGGATTAATGAAAAAATGTAACCGTTCGGTGCTAATTTATTACTAGCTCAGACGTTGCAGAACAACATACTAATAAGTAAATTTGGAAACGGAACTGATGCTGCTAACATAATTATTACAAAAATGATATTCAGGGTGGGGCACCAAATGATCTGTATCTTAATACAAAAATATACAAAATGAGTTTTTATTAGACGAACACTCTTGTTAACAATTGATTGAATATATATATATATATATATATATATATATATATATATATATATATATATATATATATATATATATATATATATATATATATATATATATATATATATATATATATATATATATATATATATATATATATATATATATATATATATATATATATATATATATATATATATATATATATATATATATATATATATATATATATATATATATATATATATATATATATATATATATATATATATATATATATATATATATATATATATATATATATATATATATATATATATATATATATATATATATATATATATATATATATATATATATATATATATATATATATATATATATATATATATATATATATATATATATATATATATATATATATATATATATATATATATATATATATATATATATATATATATATATATATATATATATTCATATACCTAGGGTCCAAAAAATGTACAAATACTAAAATCTTTATAGAGGGTGAGGTACGAGGCTAAACTACTGCATGGTCTTTTCTTTTAAATGAACCTTACCGGGTATATGCACCTCAAATAGAGCCACAGATATACATACATTATTTACAAGTATACGGGATGTGTCAGAAAGAGTTTCATATTGAAGTTACATTTTTTAATGGAATACCCTGTACTGTATTGTATATGTGAATTCTGCAATAAAAGTTAGATTGAATTTGAATTTACTATGTTTAATTTATTAGGCGTTTCCTATATCTAAAGGTGTCATAACTACTATTATATATGGTTAAATGGTTTGCTTGCAAACTTTTTTTTCCATTTTGTAGGCTTAGGTTTCATTAAAATTCTTGTGGAATCTCAATTTAATATGGTATATACGAGGGATAGAACAAAAATAGTATTTTTTACATGAATTTCGTCAATAGCGAGAATTTTTAAATCTGAAATTATTTTAATTTTAAATGTATGTACTTCCACCACTTACTACTTCTGTAAACCTAATAAATAAGTAAGAAATATAACTAATTGCACAAATTTTTAATATCCGATTTATTTCTTGGGAATTTGTTTATGATTTGTTGTGGACAAATTAATTAAAAGTGAATAAAATTATGGTTTTCCAAAGATCAGTTTTATTTCAGGGGCGTGCTAATTAACTTTTTCAGATAGTATCTTTATTTTAATTTCTTAAATCAGGGTTAATCTCCCAAATTTTGTAAAGGGTATTTTTGTTCTTCTTTATAACTTAGACGGTTCTTTTAATTGAATGCAAATATTAAACTTAAACGGAGAAATTTTGATTATTTCGTTAAAATTATTTTTTAATGCCGAATAAACCAGTATGGTAAAAACTACTAATTAAAAACATACACCTATGTAGGTAATTAGATCCAATTTTCTATAAGAAGTGGCTAGAATTGAAAATATTTAAATCTATGAAGAATTCTACCTTAAAAGAAATCAGTTTAACGAAGTAATCAAAATTGCTCATTTTATGTTTAATATTTGCATTTAAATAAAAAACCATTTAAGTTTTAAAATTTTCAGAAACTATAAAGAAAAACAAAAATACCGTTTACAGAATTCAGGAGCTAAAGTCTGATAAAATAAGATCTCGAAAAGTTAATTAGTGTGCCCCTGAAAGAAAATTGACCTTTGTAAACCATAATTTTATTGAATTTGTCCATAAAAAATCCAAAACAATTAAAAAGAAAAGTCTTGTAAAAAGAGTGACAAATTTAGAGGGGGAAATGTTGGAAAAAGTTTATTAAGTAGACATAAAACATAAGTCTAGAAATTGTAGAAAAACGTCTGCAAGCAAACCATTTAAATTAAAGTTGAATTTTAAAGAATTGCACTTTTAATTGCAATTTAAGTTTCTGTATACCTAAATGCAATAGTTTTTTCCTCATTTTCGTATTTTTAGTAAGTGTAAAGTGCGGGATACGAAAGAAAACCGGGCGGAGTCAATCGGTTTATGAAGGTCGACCAAGAAATCTCTTTAAACCAGTGGTGCCCCGTCGTCCTTTAAATAATATGGCACTCCTTTTTGACTATTCGCACTTCAGATATGCTTAATGAACCTTTATCTATATTTGCCTGTTTTCTTTCGCGTACCGCACTTCTATATATATTTTTTGTGTTGCAAAAACGGCGAACTTTCGAATTTTAAAATGATTTAATTTTGATTTTTCTTGATCGATTTACGTATAAATATATTTTTTTTTGAGTTCTGTCATTAACGGTTCCCGGGCTACTGCCTACGTCTACTATTATTGGACCACCCAGTATAGTGATACACGATTTACAAGTACAGATTTTACAAGGGCAGCCAGCATCAGATCCAGTGAACGAGATTTATCAAAATTTTAATTTATGCAGTTCGACTTTGGGCTACTCGGGTATGCCAAAAGTGGCTGTCTGTCTCCGTTTGTCATATTAGTTTATACAAGGGCCGTCATTGTGAAGTATTATACCAGGCGTTTCCTAATTGCGTGTTGATGTTAAAGGGGGTGTTTTTATGTCCTAAAAGTCTTAGCTTTTGAAATACAGGATGGTAAAGTTTAAAAAGAAAACATTTTTTTTCATCCGAATTCTGATGCTATTGTAGATAACTGCATGAAATTTGATACACGTCTTCTAAGCACTAAGGAGCATACGGATTTACCAAGGTTAATTACATATGCACGCCACTGGTAGAAATTTCAAAAATTGATTGTTAATAAAAAATGCCCTTTTATGCATAAAAGACGTGTATCAAATTTCCCACAGTTATTTATCTATAATAGCATCAGAACTAGAATTTAAAAAAAAATGTTTTTTTAAAACCCTGTATCTCTAAAGTTAAGACTTTTAGTTTCATATTAATCTTTTTTCTTAAAATGGTCCAAGAATCACCCCCCTTTTACATTAGCACGCAATTAGGAAACGCCCTGTATAGTACTTCACAATGACGCCCCCTGTACAAAGTAATACGACAGACGGAGACAAACGGTCACTTTTGGCATACCCAAATAGCCCAAAGTCGAACTGCATAAGTTAAAATTTTGATAAATCTTGTTCACTGGAATCAGTGCTGGCTCCCCTACTATAACTACATTGATGTGTTAATTTTGGAAAAATATGAGTTCTGTAGTTTTTCAAATATTAATTGCAATATTAGATATTTTTTGACACCCGGTACTGAACAGAAAATTAATTATTTTGAAGCAGTTTACTGACAGCTACTTTATGAACAATTTTACAAAATATATGAAAAAAAACTAAGCCATTTTTTAGGTTGAAGGCGTGATTCTAATGGTTCGATTCCTTCTAAATCGCTGTCTTCCTCTGAAAATGATGAGGTTTCGTCGTCACTACTTGAAGATGCCAGCATTTGTTCACTGTCATATCATTATCTACCCAGGTTTCGTCTAGATACACAATATTGCGTCCTTTTTGCCTATATTGCCTTACAGTTGATAGATATTTCACCCGCCAGTGAAAAATATGTGGTCTCTTAATGAGCAATTTTCGTTTATTTTAACACTTGCCCCAAACAAAACCATTTGATCGTAAAAGCCGATTTAAGGTTTTATACCCGTACGGAAAATCTATTTTGTTCTTTACAGCACGAAGTAAGGGTTTGCAGGTCGGAACCTTCCTTAAGTTTATATAAAAATCCTCTATTGTTCGTCGAATTACTTGAAAATCACCATCGTCAATTTTATTTTTGTATGATAATCGGGGTACATTCTTCTAACAGCAAGTGCATGGAGACTCTAGGCACATCCCAATTACAAGTGGACCAGTGCGAAATTTACTAAATCCTCGATTCATTTTCCGTACTGCTTAGCTGGCGCACTTTATAGGTGAAGCGGCAAACGATTACAACAAATAAAATAACATAAAATTTATTTGCGTACACAAATTTTACTTTTCCGCTTGCTTAAGACTATGAACCTTTATTTTAAGGACCGCCCGGTTTTCTTTCGTGTCCCGCACTTTAATTACGCCGTCATTAGGTTTAGGCAACCCTTAATAAATTTAATACAATAAATTAAAATGTAATCTAACTTTTATTAGAGAATTCAAATATATAGAATAAAATACAGGGTATTCCATTAAAAAAATAACGTAACTTTAATATGCCAGGTATTCTTAATCGTATCCCCGGAATTAATTTAAAATTGAAGCTCTATCTGATCTTCATATATCTTAGATTCATTTAAAAAATATATTATTTAGTAGTTAGAGACCGTCGGATAATATATTTTTAAGATACTCGGTATATGAAGTATATAAAAATAATTTCACATTTGCAAATGATCGCTCTTGACAAAGTTCGTGTAACAAATACTAGATACTTTTGTTTTACCCCTTGTATATACCAGATCAAAGCAACACTTAAAACTGAGATACCACAAATATATTAACAAAATATAAGCCTACAGAATGTAGGAAATGATTTGTAAACAAATCATTTGTTTACAGGTTATAGCCATTTACATTTAGGTTGAATTTTAAAAAAATTGCATAGTAGTGTATTTCCATATGTAGAATAGACCCTCTAAATATTAGAACGGAATTTCTGGACATTACATTAAAAATAGGAAAACAATTATTAATGAGTTTATTCTTAAGATTTTTTAATTGTTTATTGAATATAAATTAGAATTCTTCATAAAAATCCAAGATACCATTATATTTAACAATTTTCTTATGTTTTATAACAACGGAGATATAAAGCGTTTTTACCCTCCTTTGAATCACCCTATACAGTGTTACAAATGGTTATAGACCTATTAGGGCGTCGAAGTGTAATACTTATTTAAATTTGTTCAGAGCTAGCCCCATTTGGAATTCCTAATTTTTAACTCAAGTTCGGAATCGGTAAATCCGGAAAAATTCAGATATTTGAAGTGGAATCAGAACATACATGGCAAAATTATTTTGCTATTTAGACACCGCTTAACTAAATTACAAAATTCGGTCCAGTCAACTGAAAGGTTTTAATAATAATACATTTTTTTAATACTTGACTAGTGCAACTTTCATTAAAACCAAAATCCTTTGCGGCAAAAGGGTCCTGTCTACCCAACACTGATACTGACTTTCCTTTCAGACATCCTGATTGAAAGAAAACACCCAGTAAGAGTAAATGGAACTCTATTATCAATCTATCCAGTCCTGAGTGGGGTTCCTCAGTCAGTCAGTTCTTGAAGCCACTACTTTTCCTGCTGTATATTGGCGACTTAGCAGCAGATATAAAATCCACCATTATATTTCTATATTCAAATCCAGACATAGAACATGGTGAACTGCAAGAAGACCTCCACAAGATTGAAACTTGCAGCATCGGTTCTATCTGCGTGGAATTTCCCTACACCATTAATAATACCGTTCTAAAACATGTACAACAGCAAAACGACCTCGAGGTTATCATTAAAAGTAACCTTAAGTGGGAGAATTATACAGGGTGACAATTTAAAAACTTGAAATGGCCATATCTTAGGAAGGAAAAACTTAATCAAAAAACGCTCAAAACACTTTCTATAAAATGAAGAGAGAACAAATAAAACCGTATTATTCGACCCTTATCTGTAACCCCTTGGGCAGGGTGAGATACACCCCTAAAATCTTAAATAGAAAGGGGGGTCGAGTGATACATCTTAAAGCTCTTGAAAAATGCTTTCTAGTGGTATCTTAGAAAGCTGTTTTTCGTGAAATTCTCCTGTGTTTATTAAAGGAAACAATAAATTAAAACACAATTGTGAAATTTTTTATAATTATTTAATTAAATGTTCAAAATGGTTCCCGTTGTTTTGAAAACAATAATAAAGACTTTGTTCAAATTCTTCGCGCACATTTGCAAATGTTTCTCTGGATATAGCACGGCATTCCTGAACTATCCTGTCCTTGAGTTGCTCTATTGACTCAGGTTGCGTTATAAACACCACAGATTTAAGGTGACCCCACAAAAAGAAGTCAAGAGGTGTTAGGTCCGGGGATCTAGGTGGCCATTCAACAGGACCTCTTCTTTCAATCCACTAGTTGAGATACTTATCATCCAACCATTGCCTGACGGGAACTACATAATGAGGAGGTGCCCCATCCTGTTAAAAATGTAGTAAGCGTTCTTCTAATGCTAAATTTCCTTGTATGTCCCTCTGATTTTCTAATTCCCGCACTATTAGTGGTTCAATAGACCTCTGCAGCATTTCAGCATACATGTCGCCATTTAAATTCCCTTCTATAAATATTAGGCCGATAATTACGTCTCCCAATATACCAGCCCAAACATTAATTTTCTGGGGGTACTGGGTATGCCCTTCTCTAAATACGTGTGGGTTCTCGTCATTCCAGTAACGACAGTTTTGCTTATTAACATGTCCATTCATCACTGAAACAAATATTTTTAACTAGTCGAGGTTCTGCCGCAATTCTATCTGTCATTATTTCACAAAACTGGGTTCTTCTATCCGGGTCGTCGTCACCATGTTCTTGCAGTATGCGCAGTTTATAGGGATGAAACTTATGAAATTGAAGTACCTTTCTTATTGTTTCACGAGATAAGTCAGTTGCTACAGCTGCTTGACGAGTTGATAAAGTTGAATTAATTGCAAACTGCCCCAGAACTTCAATTTGAGCTGCTTAGTCAACTAGTCAAATTTGGCTACTAGTTGGCGCGAACATACTCCGGACTTACATTTTGAGCTGGATGCCTTTCATTAAATCTTTGGGCTGTCCTTAAGAAACATTGATCCTGAGAACCATAAATGAAAATCATTTCTACACGTTCAGCTGTGTTGTACACCATTATTTAAGATAAGTGCTGCTTTTCGTTTAAACTGAACCAAAAGTCAACTGTTAAAATATCAATACTAACAGTACAAGTTACTTTGAAAGTAAATATTGTGATAATAAAATGTGAATGAATATTCAAAAACAAATAAAATACCAGGCTTAAAATGTTAAGAATTCTTAAGAGACATGCCAAGATATCGGTACCAATCATTTTGAACATTTACTTAAATAAAAATAAAAATGTTCAAAACTGTGTTTTTATTTATTGTTTCCTTTAATAAATAAAGAAGAATTTCAAGAAAAGTTGCTTTCTATGGTATCATTGAAAAGCATTTTTCAAGAGCTTTAATATGATGTATCACTTGACCCCCCTTTCTATTTAAGATTTTAGGGGTGTATCTCTCCCTGCCCAAGGGGTTACAGATAAGGGTCGAATAAAACGCTTTTATTTGTTCCCTCTTCATTTTATACAAAGTGTTTTGAGCGTTTTTTGAATAAGTTTTTCCTTCCTAAGATATGGCCATTTCAAGTTTTTAAATTGTCACCCTGTATAAGCAGTCGTTAAGAAAACAAATGCCTTTACTTACTGCATTCGGCGTGCGTTTGAAGATCGTTCTGTAGAATTCGTGCTTAAGATCTATAAATCCTTTATACGCCCAAAAACTGGAATATGCACACTCTGTGTGGAATCCATATTTTATAAAAGATGTTGTCGTTGTCGCTATTGATCTTCTGGAGCGGCTAGAAAGGAGAATTACCAAAATGCCCACAACTTTGTTAATTGGTGGCTAGAATCGCGTTTACTTAAATTGAACTTGCCTACTTTTAAAACTAGACCTCATAAAGACGTACAACAAACTTTACATAACTACTATTCCGTTCCAAAAGTGCCGTTTCAACTTAGTGAACATGTACGTTTACGTATAGACACTTTCAAGTTAGAGACAGAAAAACCAGTAAAACCCTAGACAATACTTTCTTGTTAATCGTGTTGTTTACCAGTGGAATGCGCTTAGTGAAGAAGCTGTTGCGGCTCAAACAGTGAATACATTTAAAAACTATATTGACAGTGAGTTGCCTGAAATTCTAACCAGACGGATAGTGACTACTTCGGACCAATCTAAAATTACGTTTTGATTAATTTTAATGGTTTTTATCGGTGTAAACCGCTTACTATTGCTTGAACTAATAATAATAATTTTTATAAGTAGTTTGCACAGAAAGATTATATTTTTTAAATTATTTTTTATTTTTTTTACATTGGTACTTGAATCATTTTGGTATGAAATGAACTTTTCAAAAAAATTATTTCTGATTCTCGGAAAGGACACACTTTTGGAAAAAAAAATCAGGGTTTCACTTAACACTTTGTATAATATAGTAGCTATGAAAACTTAAGAGTGTAGTTTAAAAGATAAAACTAGAAGAATTTTGAAGCACATGCTAAAAAATATTTTGAAATCTCTGCGTTTCTAAATTATGTAATTTACTAAAAATATTGTTCGCTGGACTCGATGTACCCAACAGTTTAGTTGGATTTGGAAGTCACGAGGGTTACCAAAAATCGTACCACCCCGATAAACGCGCAACTCCCTAAATAAGCAAATTTGGTACGCGTTCGACTTTGCGATTTCCCGTTAACTCGTTTTCTCTTTGTCATACAATAAATATGGTGGCGTATGATATAAAAACTTATACAGTTTCAAATGTGAAGACGTCTCAGACCTCAAGCTTTTAAGAAAATATTCAATGTTTAAAAGTTCTGTGTTTATGTATGTTTTATTAAGTATGTACTGCTCTCACCGTTGATCAATGACGGAAGGGTTCTTCAGTAGCTTTAATACTTAACTTCATACCCTAAATATTATTTGTTTTAGTTTATGAATAAAAGCTTGTTTTTAAAGATTTCCTTTACGTTTGTTTTATTTTGTACTTTTTAGTATTAGAATTTGTTTAATTATTTATATTAACCTCTTCACTTGTGTGTACTGATCTACTTAATATTAAAATTTATTCAAAATCTAACGAGACCAAACAAGATCCTATCTTCCGGCTCCATTATCAGACCCTGGACCCTACCTAGATCTATAGTACTTGTCAAGACAAATCTAATAAGCCCAAACATGACGATTAATGCCGCATAAGTAAACATCCAGCGTATTTCATGGGTTAATTGTGCTTGACGCGTATCCGTCAGGTTAACCTGGCTGCCACGGAGTTAAAATTAGTGTTATGCAAAAAGTGTATAACTATTAATCAAATGTTTTCCTATCCAAACAACCTACCACATAGATATACAATACATCCAGAATTTTTATTCTAGTGCGTAGGGATAGACATTATTATATAAAAGTAACATGCCTTTTCTCTTTGAAGTGTAAATTTAAAATTGCAAATTCAGGCTATAAGGACTATACAGAAATCTTTGGGCTAGGATGGCTACAAAGAGATTTTGTAATAGCAATCCCACACAACAGTTTCTGTTTCTATTTCCTATTTCTTTTTTGTTAGGTATAAGATAATGCTGGATTTTAAGGGGATATAATGTATCAGAAGTAAAAAATATTGTGGAGACTTTACCTGTGTAGCCTAACAACTAGTATTGAATTAAAGTCATTATTTTTTTAACTTTATAGGTGTTAAATATATATTTTGATAAAAATATTACAATATATTTTTTTTTTAATTTCGGTAATCAGAATTCATCCTTTTTATTATCTATATTTATTTACAAAGACTCCTCTATGATTTTGGCGTAATTCACTAATTTAAGGCCATGTATTTAAAGTGTTCCTTAGGAAATGTATAAAATTTTATAGGTCATCCCTAAAAAATAAGGTACATACATTATATTGGAAGCAGTTGTAGCAGTCTTATTATGGTGAAAATAAAATCAAAGCATATGTGTTCCACATTAATGCTCTACTCTACTCAAAATTCTTTAGGCTGGTAGTCGTTTTCATTATTTCTTGCTGGCAAAATAAATAATTTATGAAGCAAAATAGTTTATTCTAATATTTTAACATATCGGTCAACTTACCTCGTGATTTGTCAAGAACATCAAGCATCCAGAAAAACCCACAACAGGGATGACATATATCCCATATATAATCCAAGGGTGTCTGTACCAGCTCATTGTCATTCCCAATAAATCGATAATCACAGCAAACACAAAGATAAAAATACAACATACAATCCAACCACCCAGAATAGCTGCTGAAGATGTTGCCAAAAATTTTAAAGTAGATTTCGAGAATCCTACAAAGAATATTAAAAGGATAAATTAAAGCAAGTTAATCCAGGGGCGAGTTGTCGTAAGGGTAAGTTGTCGCAGTTAAAAAATAAAGGTTGTGGCAATGTATTTCCACCATCTCTATTATTTACGATTGTCCGACTCACCATAATAATTTCAAGCAGTGTTGTCAGTTTATTACATTTTAATAGATGTATCACTATTTTAACAGATCTATAACTCTATTACCTTTCCACCACCTCTATTAGTATTTTACACCTGTCATCTCTTTGCAATTTCTGAAATGTTCTGTACATATTCTGAGATGTTTATATTAATTTAATCAAACGGAAAAACCTAAATAATACAAATTATATTTACATTTATGTAAATACAATTTGTTATTTATAGTTCTGTTTCGTTGTCGCTAGCCCCATATAAATCAAATATAATCGCGTTAGTTATATAATCCAGAATAACAGGAATTTTCTACAGTAACTGAATTTTTCGCACCACCTGGGAAAATATCATTAACATATTTTTTTATTAATTCTACAACACTACAACTTTATATTTTCAGAACTAACCTAACCTTTTCTAATAGGTGCCACATTTGCCATATGGGATTAAAACACAATAATAGGGTGAAAGCCATAGCACTCTCTGTTCTATGTCCTTTACTAATGTGTCACAAACATATTTTTATTTATACAGAATGCCTTTAAAATTTCTAAAAGATCCCTTTTTTATAACATTCCTCAAAGTATATACCATTTGAAGCCCTGTAGTTTTGAACCTCTAGTTTTGTATTACCTGAGCCTGGAGCCTCTTGTAATTGGTGACTGTGATAGCTTACATTGTCCATTACTATTGAACATTTCTGAGGAACGTTTAGTAACCTACAATTCTTGAACCATTCCCATGGGAGTCTTTATTATTCTTTCCATAAAGCCACAAAGCATTTGGGACAACACCATTTTCTGACCCAGCATATAAAATGGTTTTCTTTTTATTTGACATAGCTTTTGTTTTACACCTACCAGAAGAATCGAACCATTCTTTCGATATTGTTTCATGCATGTCAAACCATGTCTCATCAAGGTAAATCATTAGAAGATTTTCAGCATTGTATTTTCTTATCGATGGGATTCCATAAGTCCTGAAGCTCATTTTAGACAAAACTCTCCAAAGGCTAGTGATTTGTGTGAGTTTATTTCGGTTTTATCATTACTGAGACGTTTTGTTCAGAGTTTATATTGTGTGTATACACTGCTCTTCATAGGTGGTGCAACCGGCATCTGTATGCTTCTTTCATCATATGATGGGGTTTGGACACGATTCTTGTACACATCTCTATTTTTATCACCGGGCGACTCTCACCCCCGGGTCCCAATACTATTTCCACTGCTTCTATTTCTTCAACACCATCCTTCGACTGGGAGTAGAAAGTGGATGGGTTTTATTCTTCACCTTGACATTGTTGATATCTAGTCCAATAGTTTTAGATTATGAGCTATAAAAGTCACATTACCGGCTCTCAGCTGTCAGTCAGTTTCGTTTTGACGAGTGTATGAAGCCCATATGTGCGGAAAATTCTTTCGGTAGCAGTGCTAGTTGCAGGCATTCCTAAAATATGAACCGCTAATTTACTTAATTTTGTTCCAAAATAGGTTTCATTCCACCAAATCTTATTTATATAGTATTGACATACCTTAAACGTATGGTTTAGATTTACAACACTCTGCGATTAAAATTGCAGATTCATCTCGATATTTCACGAAAGCTATATAATCAATAAACTCAGTACCCCGAATTTGCTCCTCGTTGCGCAAAAATGAGCGCCACTGATATTAGCTGGTAAATGTATAGGGTGTATAGTGGTATTCTTCCTTTCAGGTAAAAATTCCTGGAAATTTTGGTCTTCCTGCTTCGTAAGGAGACTTGAAAGTAAAACTGTGCCCCTACACTGATTTTAAATAGTTGGTCCAATGTACTACCTATGGGTTTCATTCCGAATATATATATATATATATATATATATATATATATATATATATATATATGTCCTGAGCATGCAACAATAAAGTTGCGAAACATCGACATTTTAAAAAGTCTTTTGTTTTTTTACTGGATCCTAATCCCAAATAATACAACACTCTAAAAAAATTATTTTAATATTGTTCCGCCATATTATTACCATTATTACCAGGTCATCCCCATAAGACCCTTAATTTTTGGTCAAAATTTGAAGTCAATTGGGTAATTAGTTTTGAAGCTATGCCGCGAACTGACAAGTAGATAGACAGACCGACAGGCAGAAATGATAAAACATATTCTTTTTACATCTAGGGACGTTAAAACGTGAATATATGTAAAACCTGAAAGGTTGATTTTTTACTACAAAAATTTTATTTGGCCGCCATTTTGTTCCGCCATCTTGAATTAGTAACACAGTTTTACTAGTTGATCCCTATACCACAATTAGTTATGGCACACAATTTGAAATCAATCCATTAAGTAGTTTTTTCAGGCTGAATTTTTAAATATTTTATTAAGCCGCCATTTCGTTCCGCCATCTTGTATTGATACCAAAGTATTACTAGTTAACTGGAACATAATACTTGATGTTTTTCCAAATTTGAGATAAATTGTATAAGTAGCTTTTGAAATTTTTTTTTTAACATTTCACTAGGCCGCCATATTGGATTTTTACCAAAATCTTACCAGGTCATCCCCATATGATCTTTAATTTGTTACCAAAATTTGAGGTCAATCGGGTAAGTATTTTTTAGCTAGGCCGCAAACAGTCAGACAGACAAACAGACCGACGAAATTGAGAAAACATGTTTTTCGTCATTTATGGACCCTGAAACGTAAAGATCCGAAAAAATCTCGGGGTGTGATTTTTTTCTATTTTTCACTCATTTTTACTTCCCTTTTACGAGGGAAGTACAAATAAAGAACTGGAAACAATTTAGACAAATAGTTTTCATATAGTTCAGCCAAACAAGTATTTCAAATATTGACAACATATTATTTTCACTTACCCAACTTGAAATCAAACATACTATATATAAATATAACAAGAGACACAACCACAGCCACAAGGTTAATAATACGCCCAATAACGTTTGTGTAGGATACCATAAAGAATCCCAAAAAATCATAATATACAGCTTTTCCTTCAGTGGTCACCGTCCCATATAATTCAGGCGCATTGGCAAGTGCTTTAACTAAATATAAAGTATTATCTCCAACATGCTGAAAGGAACCCAATGGTATACATGAATATTCATCATACTTGGTGTGATACCTATATCCGTTCTTAATAAAAGCCATGTCAAGACCTGAAATATAAAAACATATACTTAAAAACACTTTATTTTTTGTTTTAATAAACTTATATTTAAGTTCTAAATATACCATCCAAACTGTAATCCTAAGTTATGTATAGTCTACTACTTGCGTAAATTCTAGTAGCATGTCATGGGTCTGGAGGCAGGAGGCAGGAGGCGCAGAACTATTTTAGGGTGTCAACCTCAGTAACATTTTATTTCAATCTGCTTTGGTAAAGCATTGTTAAAACAAATTATGTTATACACAGGGGTAAATCGTAGAAGGGGAAGCAAAGAACCTTGTTTAGTTTAAAACCAATAAGACACAATCATGTTTACTGTCTCACAAATGATCTCGCATTACCCATACAGTTCAAATGAACAATCAAATTCTTGAAGATTTATTTAGCCTAGTTGGTATCACGTATTATACTGACTAACAAAAAAAACTGTCAAACATTTTATGTTGCCTGCAGTAATTACAATTGGAATTTGCATATAGATAAGAAACTACAACTTTTTTACGGTACATTAAATCTTTTTTTAATAAAACGTTTCCTTTAAGATTAAAAATATAATGGAAAAAATGTTGGACTTAAGGGTATTAAAACACTAACCCCCGATTGCACAAAACTTAATTTTATTATTAATAGGGTATTAAAACATCTACCAAAAATTTAATCTACCTACATGATATTAGAAAATATACAAAGAGTACTGCATTTTTAAAATATTACTGAGAAACATTTATAGAAAATTAATTAAAAGAGCAAAATTTATGTACTACAGCAAAAGACTTAATCGCGTATCGAATAAATCAAGAGCAAACTGGAAAATAATTAATGAACTTAAAGGGCGTTCTACAAAAAGTATAAAAACTAATCTGCAAAATAATATCCATCCAAATGTATTTAATGAATATTACTGCTCTGTTGCAGCAAACTTAACAGAAAATATAACAAAAGATGAAAGTCCAAAGTCTTTCTTACATTTAAATTACATTTTGGTGCTTTTGGATACTGACCAACTAGAAATTTTGGAAATTATAAGAAAAATAAAATCTAAAAACAAAAATGCAGCCGATCTTGATTGTATGCCAATAAAATTATTTGAAAACTTACCCACTACTACTCTAAACTGTTTGATTAAATGTATAAATAATAGTTTTCAAATAGAATATTTTCCAGATTGCCTTAAGACAGCTTTAGTAATACCAATACATAAAGGAAGCGATGAAGAATGTTTTTCGAACTTTCACCTAATATCACTATTACCTACATTCTCAAAAATAGTAAAAAAGCGCGCCATTGCTCACTTAAACAAGTTTCATCTAAGCATAAATCAGTTTGGCTTTCAAAATTCAAAAAGTACCGGAGATGCAATATTTTCCTTTTTAGAAAAAAATTATTCTTGTTTTAACGATCATGATATAGTTGATGCGGAGAAAAGATGTCTGTCTAGTTCAACTAAAATTTCTTGTAGCGTGACACAAGGATCTGTCTTGTCAGAATTTGAACCTCCCACTCCCTATCCCCAGAACCACCTTAGTAAGATATTCAATTTTATATGAAAGTGAAAAAATGTACAACCACCTCCCACAAATATTTAGAAATATAGAATATCAGTTGTTCAGGAAAAAATTAAAATGTACCTTGGAAGCAAAAGCATATTATAACTTACAAGAATTTTATGATGATAATCTGTAAGCATACCATTTTGTATTTTTTTATCACTTATTAAAAAAATATATCTATATTATAACTAGCTAGAAATTTAATATATTCACTACAATTTTACATATTTGCAATTATATGTAATAATGTTTTAAATGCATACTTAGATCAAGTTACATGTAGCAAATGTCAAAAGAAGGTAAGCAGAGCAGTAGATTCTTGAATTTTAGAACAAATAAAGTATAATTTCAGTATTGTCCCCAAAATTTGAGACTGAATATCCCTCGCTAGAATAAAAAAACGAGACTAAAAACAGTTGATATTTCTGTAACAACTTAAAGAGCTGGAATGAGAGAAAGACCTGCTCTAATAAATAAAAAAAAACATGAAACTAATATTCAACTCTTAAATATATAAACTGTTGAACCTATACATTGACAGATTCAAGTCAGACACATTTTTACCTAAACGCGAAATTAGCCAAAATGTCGCTTTCTTTAAAAGTTGGCACTCATGAATTGGTTTATACCACAGGATAATATTTCACTGTTGATTTTTTCCATGTTATGGTTTGGGCTTCTTGTTCTAATCTTTTATTTAGTGTGAAATGCAGATATCAAAAAAATTCCCAACTATTCTCATATTACAAGAATGTGTAATTTTAAACTCTCCACCAAATAACAAACGCTTGAAACGCCTCCAACTTGAATTCATGCTTAAATTGTTTATTACAACACAATTTGACGCCCAAGATTTTTATTCTTTGGGTACTTCCACAAAGCAATATACCATACCATCTATGGCAAGTTCGTTATAATGATTGCAATAATATTTTAATTATTACACTTAAAGTAAAAAACACCATACCTTTATTTTATTAAATTAAAATGAAAAATACTCTATATTTCAATTCAATTTAAAAAATACAAGTTGTTAAAAAATTAAAAGATAAAGTAGTCATACTTCACTATCCCTGATAATAAAGGATATTCTGGGTAAAGCCATTTTACCGATTTTTTTAGTTTAATAGTATTATCTGTAAGGCAATAACTTAGTTACAATACTTATTTTACTTTAATTCTTTTAATACTAGTTTAAATATGTACAGTTATTTTCTAGCCATCAAAGGTTTTTCTGAGTGACAATAAGATTAAGGTTGAGTATGAAATACATCCTACCAACTAAGTTCCCAAAATCTCTGAATATTCTAAAATCCGTATCAGACGGAATTATGCCAGTTTGAAATAATTCTTCTCCAGCAGCCTGCCCATATGGATGTGGAACTCCACTATAATAGTCAGCTAACCAAGATGTTTCAGGACCTGTCTGAAATAGTATGATCTTGCCACCTGACCCAGCAGCATCTAAATTTACAACTACTTTGCACCTGTAATACAAATTATGTTGTGTCAACTATAAAAGAACATGACTTAGATCTTATAGGTTAAAAGCACTTTATAGGATATTGGCAATATTGTGTGTGGGTTAGAAAAACTAGCTTAAAGCAATATTTCAATATCTATGGCTCAGAAACAACTGAATTTAGACATATAGTGTTATGTATCAAAAATGTTCATAATTTCAAATAGATTTAAAATTTCGGATCACATACAGAGGGTGACATTTAAAAAAACACTATTTTTTATGGCCGACCCTATATATTGTCTAACAGTATATTTAAAACCTACAACTTTTGCATAGGCATTACTTTCCAGAATGCTAAACAAAGGTTAAGGGGGTGATACTTTATAAATGGGAACCTGGTACATAAAAGGCAAAGTAAAAAAAATATGCCTGAAGGACTTTAAATAGGTTTAATTTACAATGAACGAAAATTAAATTATTTGCCTGATTTAGGTTTTATTAGGTTTCAAACAAGATATTAATAATTTAAACACTAAAATGGAGAGAACTGGTCTTAATCCAAAAGTGCCTGAACCCTGAGTTGAACTGTATAAGGTTAGGTTGGTCATACCAGAACAGCTACATTAAAAAAATGACCCCCTGACCAGTGTTTAAACAGATCATGTAGGATCAGAAAGTTCTTTTCCAGGATGTGGACACAAAACAACAAAATTAGAAAAGAAAATGTTGAGTTAATTTTGTATTTTCAGTATTTCTTGAGAATTGTGAAAAATAGGTTGTCAGGAGGTAGCCAGTAAAGAATATTTACTATGAAGTACAATTTTTAAAAACAAATTAAATAGATCTACTGCATTAGCAGATAACTAAAGGTGCCCTTATGCCACAGAGCACAAAAATCAAAAATAGAATTTTTTAAGACAACGCGTCTTCTCAGAAGCCCCCCGAAAGCGTCTCCTTGTTCATTTTTTTTTCAAATTGGCCAGCTGAAACCAGATAAACCATGCCATGATCAGTTTGCTCAAAAAAATGGCAATGATAACAAATTATATGATTCATTAGATAATAGAAAGGAGAGTTGGTAACATGTAAGAAGCATCTGATTGGCTGCTTCTGATTTGTTAACCTAGCAACAATCAGGCTCCAATGTTGAGAGTAGTATAATAACGAGTGCAAATTAAAATCTAGAATAGAATTTTAAAATTAAAATGTGAGAATTTTACGGATATGTCGACAAAATAGTTGTTAAAATCATTGACAAAGATATTATGACTTTTTACTTAATTTCTTCTGTTCATTTATTATTTGCTACATAGTTGTTGGTTTGTTTCTGTTTTTTTTTCTTTATATTATGATATCCTAACATTTCCTATTTTATATGCAATAAAAATATAATTATAGACTGTTTTAAATTGTAGTGATTACTTTCCTCCGTAGTGTATCTTGTATTATATATGCAAAATTTACTGTGTCAATAGAATTATTAAAACATAAATAGCTCCATATATAAATAAATACTAATATATATGGTGTATCTGAATAAAAATTGCATTTAGCAATGTACCATATTAGGGTATTAAATTGTAAGTCCGTAAGTTTATAAACCGGTTATGTTTAATGTGGTACATCTGAAGAAAAGACAAGACACTGCACATGCTTAAAAAAACTTTGTAAGGAAAAACTAAAGTAATATCTTATATATAAAAATAAGTCTTTTTTAATCAGCAAATCAATTTTAAAACACAGCCTGAATGACAAAAGAAGAGTTCTGACACATAAGCCTGATCTTTTCTTATTTTTGTTTGAATCTAACTAAAGCAATACAACACCTTTACCATTTTTTGGTCTTTAAGGTATGATACTAAATAATTGGTCTTTAAGGTTTGATACTAATTAAAATAAAGTTTGTTGTTTCGGATATCGCAGTGTATCAGAGAATTATCAAATATCACAAATCCCCATAGTATTTTTTTTTGTTAATTAGCATTATATCCAACAAGGGTCCCTTAGTTTGTTAGTCTTTTAAGTTATGTTCCCGTAAGTATTTGTTTGTTAGATATCCAAAAACTTAAGCAGATTTAAAATAAACACTTACTCTTGAGCCCATTTGTGCTGTGTAATGAAACCATGAGAAGCCTGTAAAGGTGTCTCTTCAGCTCCATTAAAAAGGAAAATAATATTATGTAAAGGTTTCTTTTCTGCCTTAGAAAATATCCTTAGAATTTCTAACATCGCTGCCACATTAATACCGTCATCGCTGGCACCTTGAAACATATAGTATATTGATACAAATAAATAATTTAAACATATATAATAATAATACTAAATTATTTTTTTACTTGTTACCTAGTACAAAATAAATAATCTGCACATGTTTTTGCATTGTCATATGCGTAAGATATTTTTTAGATGTATAGGTTCAAATAAGACTATGTTCCTATAAGAACTCAAAATTTTGCTGTTTAAAATAACTTAAATTATCAACATTTAATATGCAAATGACAACAGATAGAATACAATTCAAAATGAAGATTTAGAAGTGAAGATGTAATAAATATTACAACTTAAATTATATTGTTTCTTCACTCAAAATTTGCCCTGAAATACTCTTCTAGGTTATAGAGACTTAAAGGTAATAAAAATGTCTTTGTTTCTCTTTTGAAATGATTTTGGATATTTCAATAACCTGAGGCAGGCGATTAAAACATTTTATAGCGGAGATTGCAGTAACAGAAAGTCTGTAACACGAGCCTATCAGTGATCCCTGAGGCACTCCCATTAAGACTAGCAAATTTGAGAAGTTGCACAATAACATTCCATCACCTGACCCCTAGCTTCAAAATGTGATTTCAGAAAATTATAAACATTACCCCTGATGCCATAATGTTTAAGTTTATTCAGCAGAGTATTGTTGGCAGACCCAGTGAAAGGCCTTCGGGAAGTCAAAGAAAGCAGCCATCGCCGTATCGCCACCCACAATGGCCCGGACAATATCAGCCTCAAACTCTATCAACTAATCTATTTTTGACGGATTTCTCATTAAACCAAACTGGGATTTATTCAGAAGATGCTAACCCCTAGATATATCTCTGCTGTTTACTAATTCCGCTGTCAATTTTTCTGGGTTTGGGATATTGCCTGATATTGGTGATGCTTTGAAAAGGTTTAAGGACATGTCGACAAAATAGTTGTTAAAATCATTGACAGTGATTTTTTTACTCAATTTCTTCTGTTCATTTATTATTTGCCACATAGTTGTTTATTTATTGTCAGATAATATAAATTTTTCAGAAATATATTTGTTTTTGTTGTTCTTTTTTTTTTCGTTATATGATTTCCTAGCATTTGCTATTTCATTTTTAAGATTAATATTGTTTATATGAGAACACTGCAAAAAAAATTATATATTAGCTCTCAATGCTTTTAATTCAGAGCTGAACCCCTTTTTTTTTGTTTTTGGAGTAAAAAGTTTTGGTTTTTACTAGCAAATGTTCGTCTATAATAATTGCCAGAATCTTAAAGAAGGAGCCAAATTGATATTGTCAATATCTTCACAAAGCAAATTGATATCATTATCTCTAATTTCACCCCAATACATACAAAGGTTTAAATTGATTGTTTACAAACTGTTTGAAATGATGTTATTTCAGCTCTATTATGAGTTAATTTGTTATCAGTATTAACTTTGATAATAATTCCTTTGTGATCAAATAGATAAAAATACAGTAGCTATACAGTTATCTATAGAATTAGCTATACAGTTATCAATGCAACTACTAGTTTGCTTGGATTAAAAGACCACTTTATTTATAAATTCTCTGGTTGTAGTACTATTGCCATGTAAGTTTTTATTGAAATCATCAAATAGAAATGTTTTTTTATTTAAACTAAATATGTGGGATAGAAGATTCTCAAGTGCTCTAAAAAATTACTTTATTATCATTTGGGGACCGGTCTATGCAGGACACTACAATGTTTTCAATGTTACAATTACAGAATACTCGGTTTTTCAGATTACTCAGATTTAAATTTGAAATAACCTTTATTGTAAGAAGATACAACTCATTGATAAAACAAGGTATAAAATTTAATAAAAAAAAACAGATAAAGACAAATTGTGAAAGTGGTCCAGTAAAGATGGGCATGTGAAAATTCCCTCTTAAGTAATGACATGTGATGAATTCTTATTACATGGCTGGGACTTCCATATGACAGATGTATATGCGAAAAGTAAACAAATTGTATTATAATGTATTATAAATGAAGTTAAAGTCATTAATTTCATGATACCAACATACACATATGCATAAACAATAAACAAAGTATAAAATTGCAAAAAAATTAAATATTAAAAAATAAGAATAACCTATTGATAATAAAATATCTAAACAATGAAATATTTATACAAATAAAAATTAAAATTAAAATATTACAATATATTTTAAATTTTTAAAATTAAAATTTAATGAATAAAAACTGTTTTGTATTAATATTTTAAACTATAAAATTGGTAGAATTTTAATCTGTATGGGGAAATATTAAAGAACTTTAAGTATTGCCCAGTAGTTCAGACCTTACCAACACCTCTTTAACTGGCACAGTATCATCCTAATAATTTATCTCATATGGGTGTAGTTCCTGGTGAGTCACAACAAATCTGTGTATTTCTTACCATACATAAAATTCTCTAGTATGTACTCGGAGGAAACAGAGGGCACCTTGCAACTCTGCAGCCCTCTCTAGAGTCCAACCTGCTCAGCACCCTAGTTGCTTTTCACTGTAAACCAAAAAGTCGACAAGCACTAGTTACATATCCCTAAGCACAGTTTTGTATATGAAAGATGAGTGGAGGGTTAGAATAAGCTGTTCTCAGTACACTATGTGCCAAATTCTGCAGCAAATATAGGTTCTTAGACAGATTAAATGAGATAAGATTTGAAGTGAACATCCCATTTTAAGCAAGGATCAACCTGTACCCCAAGAAATATTATGTCTGAAATATTGGAAATTAACATTTTCCCAGATCAGCCCTCTCCTATCCTACCATAGAACCCACTATGTCTTTAGCTTCTGCAGGATTCCATGGCCCATACAGTTGGAAATCTTACTAAGATCACCAAATATGCTGTGCTCTATTGCATTTTGTGGAATATACCTATAATATCCTTGGTAATATCTGAGATTAGGTCAAGAATATTCAATACAGTGCACCTGCCTTTGCTAAAACAAACTGACTACTGCTAAATATGCATGACATGTTTTGACATGCATATGCTCTACATTAAAACTAAACACAGCACATCTATTTGTATTCTTAATTTTTTGAACATCATTAACATTGAGTTCATGAAAGAAAAAGTTACTTCAGACTACCTTGTTTTTAAAACTATCCAATGGATCCATATTTGACAATGGGGTTTTACTACGAGTTCATGAGCTATACTTAAAAAATTGTTATTAAAATCATCAGCACTAAGATTATTTGGCTCAACATTGCTTTGAGTATTACCCTACTTTTCTTCATAATTTGCCACATCTGTTGTTTGAACAAGAAATCAAATTATCTTTAGCAGCTACCTTGTCTCTGTGAATCTCCGACCTATACTATTGCTTATAGTCCTTCTAATGATGTGTGTAATTTATAATTTCACCAAATTATCTCAAACACTCCTTAGTATCGCACATATACAGAAAATACAATTGTAATGAGATCATTTAAATGCATAAATAGGCTAATGCCAGTTTTTGTGCTCGTAAGCCAGATTTTTGCCTGTGTATTTTATTTTTAACTTTCATAATTAAACCTACCATCACCATAACAAAAATGCAAGGTAAAGCAAAAATTCTCTACTAAATAATCATTTCCTTACAAGAGCCTTTAGGCCTGATATGACAAAAAACTTCTACCAAAGGACAAAAACATATAAATGTGTCTAAGAAAAAAAACCTAGAAAAAATTATTCCTGCAATAAGAGATTATCTATTTATGGGTATAAAATTTTTAGCAATAGGATCTTACATCTAAGGAACTTATGAAAAACACACTCGGTAAATAAAAAAAAGTTGTTTATTTATTTATTCTTAAAACCAAACACAGTTCCTTTGGCCATAATCACATTACATTATCTGTCATCCCGTTAACTTGCATATTCTCTCCACAATTAATCTTAACTAACCGAAGAAATAAAAAGCCATATTTGCTAAATATAACCATCAACAAATTTGCATTGGATTTTTGTCCAGCTAGAGAAAATAAAGGCATTCTTTTTGCAACTATTCCTGTACTGCCCAGACAACATTCATATATTTTAAAACACTTTTGTATCAATCAAGTAAATACTTAGAATTTATATAGTTTATAATACCACAAGATTCAAAACTTCAAGACAATAAATAATTTCTTAAATCTTCAAGCTATACATCCAAGTAAAATCAGATATATTGATACATCATATATTTACATTATATACATTTATTACCTGGACTAGTTGGAACAGAGTCAAAATGGGAATTAACTAAGAGACTTATAGATGTATTCTTTCCATAAACTTTTACTACAATATTTTGAACTTTATCATAAGAACTGATAATCCCTTTGTGAAAGTTTAAATAATATGATCCTGTAGTGATTTGAATATCTTGTTCCAAATATTGACTAGGATGAGCTTCTTGTATGATTGAATTTATTCTTCTAGTGAGGTAATCAATGGCTATATATTCGTTTTCATAACTGCCTGTGACCCTTGGACCAATGTTCGTTAAATTTTGTAGATCCCAAGAAGCTCTTTCCGTAATAAAACTAGTAGGATTAGTCACCTAAAAATTCAATCAACATAATGTCCTGTATTAATAATCATCCAATATTACTTAGTAAGATTTATGTGTCACATCAAATTGAACTCGCACTTTCAAAATTTAATGCTATTATCTTCACTATTAACCCTGTTGGTTTTTAGATTAAAGATTCCCTTTTGCTTTTATTTATATGCTTTTTTTTTCATGGAATGGTAGTACTGCTTGCACCCACAACTGTGGCTTGCAACACATGGAGGGGTATAAAAATATTTTGTGAATTAAATAACTTCAATCAACAGTGTAACTTGGATTAACATGAGAACGTACCAATTATTATTTATTTTTATTAAAATATGTTTGTATTATTTTCTTTTTAATTAATACAAAATAAGTATATATGATTCATAAAGAAGAACAGCTCAGGAAAGTTTCACATGGAATTTAGGACCTTTTTCCATGCATTTACATAAGCTAAAAAGGTAGGTACCTAATATTAAATTTATCCTTCAAGCAAGTCAAAAATACTTTCCTTTTGTATTAACCCATTACATTAATTATAAACACCTTTTTTTCTCTCGTTTGTCCCCATTTACAACTATAACATCCCTACAACCCAAGAGATATGATATAAGTATTCTGCCATGGGTAAAAATACTCAGGAGGGAACAAGAACAAAAATAATAAAAATTTGATATGACCTCTTTTATTTAACCCTTATTTATTCTCCCAAATTTTGCAGGGTCTATCTATTAATTTTTTCAAGGAGACTTGATATTTCTACCAACATAAACTCCGATCTGTGCTTACTTTCATTGTAATATTAAACGACAAAGTAGAATTTTAACTTACCTCATCTTCTATTGTTAATGGAACTGGCAAAATGCTGTCAACAAAAACTATTACACCAAATATGCCTGTTAATATTAGTAGTATTAAAATGCCAATGTAGAATGGTGAACTGTGTTTACTTAACCTCTCTGGTTCATCATTTGTGAATGAATATATGTTTTTGGGCCGAGGCATTGTGTTGTGATGACTTAAGTTGATAAAACCTCACAGAACTAATTCTACAAATACATATAATTAAATACTTGGTGACTATATATTACCTGCATTAGTTTTGTACAAATAGGTATTTGCTAAGAAAGTTAAAAATAGAGCAAATATTTAAAATACTATTACATGTAATACAGGATACTGAATTAAAATTCCTGATGTCTTCACATGCATGTTCAGTTTAATCAGTCTTTGTTTTTCCTTTTCTTCCTAACTACAAAATCAAAAACCGACTAAAACTTAGGTTACGGCAAGTTGCAATTTTATTCTTCTACTGTACGTCCTAAAGTTCTAAGATCATTTTTGAGATTGGGGGAGTTGGAGTTGAAATGCTATGTTTTATTGTTAATCTGTGTTATCAGGCACTCCAACGATCTGTCACTGTCATGTCACTTTTGGGCTGTCGATGGACAAACAAACTGATTTAGCCAATGAGGCTTAAATATTGGTTTGATAAGTCCCACAATAAATTTGTCAAATACTTGTCATACGACAAGTAGCTGTTTTATTGGACTGTCTAATATTTTTGGTGTAATCTATTTGCCAGATTGCTCTTCATCCGGAGTTTAGACGGAGCTGGGGCGACCTTTTCAGATAATTTACACTTTATTCCAGATTGGTGGCATTACCGGTAGGATGTGCGGATGACAGGCTCTAAGCTCCTGGTATAACCCGATTTATACAAATTTGTTTTAAAATTGCGCGTGTGCGCCTTTTGAGATCACTACTGGTATCACATGACTTTTTCATTCAAGCTATCCATCCCCTCACCCCTCCCACCCGGGAGGGCAGTTGAGTCTCACGCCTCCCCCTAAAACAAAGCAGCTAAACCGGACACGTGTAACCACTTATGTTCAAAACACAGAGGTCTGCCTTCCACGAGGCAATTCGAAAAACTTGGAGTTTATCAACCCAGTGACTGTCAATTGCTACTAGAGCAGGAGCCAGTGAGCCTGGAAGTTTTCATACCCTGTTCGGTTTATCTAAAATACGGATTTCAGGAAATGCCCTATTTCAATTACGAATTAGTAAATATGCAAAATTGCATAACTTGGCCTGTTTTAATGATTTTTGGAATACTTTCAGATTTTGGGGCGCTGATCATGAATCCGAAGTGACATTTTTTCGTCGACGTTATATTTTACGAGATATCCGTCATCAAAGTTTACAACAATCTTACAATACAGTTTGGTGGTCTTTTTTCGTTACTTAGCAATTTTGTAGTAAACTGGTTATACACATAAATAAAATATCAAAATAAGGTAAATGTTCACTTTCGCCTACCATCGCCGATTTTAATAATTGATATTTGAATAGAATTTGGATCGCTGATTACAAATCCGAAACCAATATTTAACGCGAAAGCATTATCTTTAAGGCTGTATTACTAAAATTCTTATATTATAGCTTTAACGATGATGCCTCCGGCGCCTAACCTGGTGCTAATCCACCTAGCCAAATCATCGACTAACATGATACTGATCCGCCTATGTAACAAAATTTCCATTATAAACGGTACGAAAAACTACTAAGTAGATAAAATTTGTCAAATTTTAATTTTGAACATTTTTTCGAGTTTTGGGCGTCAAAATTTTTATAATAATCAGTTCGAAAAACTGATGTGTGGATAAAATTTGTCAAATTCTAATTTTGAATGTTTTTCCAGAGTTATGTGTCACTTAAACCGCTTACCAAAAGTGGCAGTATAAAAGATCGGGTCACTTCCATAAATGGACGTTGATTTTTAAAAAGAACTGAAATTCGAAAATTTTAGAAAATTACTGTATAGATGACTGGTCATTTACTTATAAGTGATCGATTTTGGACCATGACCACATAAATGATCGTAAATGATCGATCAACTGCCTTTAGAAGATGAATGACTATTGGATAAAAAAAAGCATTAAATTTCACAGATCAACTTTGTCTGGTATAAACTGAAAGCTTAAGATAAAAGTAATCTTTTAGAAATATTTCCGAACGTTTTTAAAAATGATCATAAGTTACCGGACCATATACGTATATAAATATCAAGAAAAATATCCTATTAAAAATAATAGTTGACAAATGCAATTTTATTGATGTGATTTTTGAGTAAAAAACGTTATAGATTGGTGTACATGTGTAAAACTACTGAAGGGAATAGAAAACAAGGTAAAAAACTGTGTGCAAAACTATGAAATTTGATGGTGTATATCTCGGAAACGAAAAATCGCCGAAAAAAATTGACTTCGAATTCGTAAACAGCGCCCTAAAAATCTACAGGGGTACCAAAAAATCGTTAAAATAGGCCAAATTACGCTATATTTCCTATTTACCTACAATTTTAACGATCAAACATATAAAAATTTAACAACTGATTAACTAGTAAGCTGAAGCAGAGTTTAAAGGAGAAGTTATGTGAAAAGTTTGAATGGAGATAGGAAATTTGGTAAATTTCACGAATATGATCCAGGTTGTTCGGAGTCACATCAAGAGTCTTGTTGAAAGTGAACTTTGTGTAGGCGGAACGGACTTAAAGAATGATTAGTTCTTAATCTGCAGAATGTAGTTATCTCTTTCCTAGATACTCACGTTTAAATGTTTAAACCATAATTATTTGTATCAATCTCACGTCCCTGTTCTCCTATCCGCTTTGCTCTGACGTCATGTATGTATATATATATATATATATATATATATATATATATATATATATATATATATATATATATATATATATATATATATAATGAAATATTTTTTGTAGAAGCGGAAAGAGTAAATTAAAGTAAGAATACATTTTTTCATACAGTTTTATGAATGCCTTAAGGCTAGGGTTTTTAAGAGCCGTTGGCTTTATGATTTATTTAGAGAATTTATTTAAAAATCTTTTAAGATATAGCAATTTTTAGTTTGAAGACCCACGTAACATATATATATATATATATATATATATATATATATATATATATATATATATATATATATATATATATATATATATATATATATATATATATATATATATATATATATATATATATATATATATATATATATATATTTTTATGATTTTCGATTCTTTGACCTTTTTCGTAATAGATATATTTTAGTTTTATTTTTCTTGGTTTACGGTCAGTGGTTTACTTGAAAATAATTAGAAAATTACTTCTTTTTTTAAAACATACATATATTATAGTCTGATGACGTTTCAACCAGTTTTGGACTTTTTCAAATCTAAAATTATATGAAAAATTGTTGGTACGACAATAATAAAATACGTCAAAAAACAATCATCTTACCCTAGAACGTAATGACACAGCTTACTTACAACAGCTAAATTACTCTCGCTGAAATAAAAAGTTCGCGCATGGGGTCCTGCGCTTCTCGTCTTAGGATCCAGACCGTCTACTTCGATTCTAGTCTTTCGCCGGAACAGTCGATTGGACAGAGCCGTATTTTGTATTTGTTTGCAGTTGTGAGTGTAGTGCTTAAGATGAGTAGTGTGAAACGTTGTGCAGCGTTAAGGTGTATTAACAATTCAAAAAACTGTGGTTTTAGTTTTTTTCGATTTCCTACGGACGTCAAAAGGTTTGTAACATTTTATTTGTGTATATATCATACTATTTCTTTACGAAGTTTGATATAGAACTTAATTATTTATGTTTTTTTTAAACTTTAAACACTCTTGAGGTGTTTTTTATAAAAAGCCTGTACATTATTATTTCGTTCTCTAATAATTTTTTGCATATTAAAGAAAAGTATATTTAACGTGCCCATATGTTTATTAAATGTATTAATACTATTACACTTAACATAAATAACTTGAGTTGGCTATTTTTGCTTCGGCTTTATATTCCATCAAACTTTTACTAAATTGTTGTACCGGCCGACACATTATCCATTTGGGATTACTCGGTAATATGAATATGTACCTTTTGAATTTCCGCACTTGATTAGACTGAAGGGTCGGCGAATTTGTCTAAGATATTCCAATTACTAAAGCCATTAAATTCATTACCTACTGTGTTTATTTTTTATTACATTTTCAAAATTGCCACGATCCGAAAACAAAAAAAGCGTTCAATGAATTAATGCTTTTAAGGTTTGGCTTATTTTTACTTTTCAAATTATTACTAATTTTATTTTGTTTTATACTTACCAATATAAAAAAGGCAAGAGTGGAATATCATATTTAACCGGTATTGCTTGAAAATAATTTACTGTATATCAGGCACGTTCTTGATAATTATTTTACTTTTAGAGCAAGGATTTGGCTAGTAGCGGCTTCTAGAATGGATTTACTAGACAAGTTAGAAAACCTACATGAAAGCTCATATAAACTGTGTGGGAGTCACTTTGAAAACAAAATGTTTTTAAATAAAGCATGCAATAGGTTACATAAAGAAGCAATACCACGCTTATTTCCTACACTAGAAGGTTCTTCACATTCAGCAGAGGAGCCAATGGTTCTTGAAACAACTGATCAAGGTAAAATAGAAAACAATGTATAAAAATATAAATCTGATTTCATTATAAAGTTCGTAGGCGGCAAATTTTAATATAATCTGCGGTTACTTTCTTGTGAAATCTTTGGTTTTTAATTTAAGAGAGCTATCGCGAATAATGGGGCTATAGTTCAATAATTTTATTGAGTTGAGAACAAAGCTGACCAAATATCGTCTAAATAAACACATTAATGTTCTCAGCTCAAAAAATGAATGTTAGTATAGTGGAAGTTCTACTCAATAATTTCTGTTTAGCGAAACATTCTTCGCCAGGATCTTACAATGTTATTTTTATTCGGTTTTAAGAATAAACTTTATCAAACAGCTTTGATTTAACGAAAATAACGCCTTCAAATATGGACCTATATACATATTTAAACTTTATTGCAGCCGTGCCGGCTGGTCGTAAAGATTATTTGCAATAGGTTGGTACGGTAATAAATACAATTTTTTATGCTTAGGGTTTTTCCTATTACGGCATAAATCTCATTGCTTGTTTAAAAGCGAAATAATCCGAAGCCCCAAAATTTTGATTCAATTTTTAGTTTAGAGTTGGTCTCGGTATTCGCTTGCATTTGAGAGTTTTGAGACAGCAAGAAAATCACTACAATTTAAAAACGGAGCCTAGGAAAGACATTTTATTTATTTCATTGAGTGTGAGGGGTTTTATGAAAAGAAATCGTATATTGTGTAACATATGCATGAACCCAACTTTTATACACGAATGTAATATTTGCGACCCTAGCTGAAGCCGCAATATCACATAAGGATATAAAAAACTTAACGCACGTGTTGCACACTACTTTTTCTACGACTGTGTTTGTATTGGCGCTTTAATAATGTGCCCAAATATGGCAACGATAGAAGCACGGCCGTCTAATAAAATTATTACCTGTGTCTAAAATTAATGGCGGTAAATTTCTTTAATATGAAGCCTGTGCCTAAAGTAAATGCCATAATAAATCGCACGAACTTTAGTTGCCATATGCGTAGATAGAAACATTTTCCGTGGTAGGGTCAAACCGTAGTAATTTTTTTACGGTCCGGTCCTAGAAAAACTATTTTTAAGTGTTCCCAATAAACCAAAATTTAATTAAATTAAATATAAATGTATTTATAATGTTTTTTTTTGTGAATAACAAATATTATGTAATTAAAAAAAATATGTTTTTTTTTAAATTTATTTTAGTGTTTCT
The DNA here is from genome assembly GCA_030620095.1 of Kuschelorhynchus macadamiae. Taxonomy (NCBI): domain Eukaryota; kingdom Metazoa; phylum Arthropoda; class Insecta; order Coleoptera; family Curculionidae; genus Kuschelorhynchus; species Kuschelorhynchus macadamiae. The sequence goes on from JAUTXW010005419.1 coordinate 1,220,768, forward strand.
ATTCTATTTAAAATTTCAAAGTCTAATCTGAGGTCTACTTAATATTATGGTAAGAATAAAATTCATAAATGTTAGGAATTTCTGTTTAGCGACATTTCCGTTTAACGAATTATTTCCGAGTAACTTCTAATTTTGTTTGAAGTTTCACTATATTAAAGTAGTAATTTATACGTTTGTTACTATATTATAATTTTTATAACTAATAGTAAATATTATTTCAATGACATTTTAAGTTCGGTTTTTTTCGATATATTTCATACTAGTTGCTGATGATTATTAAGTTAAAATTCCATTACATCTAGTTTATATACATAGAAAGTTTAAATTTTATTATTGTGAACTAAGGATTTAGCTTAATTGATAAAATTATTCCAAAAGACTCTCTATGGGTGTCCAAAGAAAATAATTTTTGCAGCCTCGTTGGATAATGTATTGAAATATTCAATTGATTGATATGTTTAAACTAAAATGCCTATTCTTCGACACTGATTAGTGTCATCATCAACACTACAAAAGACAAATCATCCCATTAATAAAGAAAACAATACATTTTTAAGTCATATTTAAAAATATGCAAATACAAAACACACACAAACACAAATTAAAATCGTAAATAATATTAAACATTCAAAAACGGTCACAATCGATTTAAAATTATATAAAACTAGCATTTATAAATATACATTATTTATTATAGAGCAGAATTTTTATCACAATTGTGGATCGTATTTTTAAAATATGCCTTAAATGTTTTTTTTTCTTATTGATGGGATTATTTGCTCTTTGTAGCCTTGAGGACGACACTAATCGGTGTCAAAACGTAGGCATTTTAATTTGAATCTATCAATCAGCTGCCCTGAAAGCTGAAAAACCCATTTTCTTTGTATTACCTTAAGGATGTAAACTAAGAAAATTATCTAAAGGTAATAGACCGACTGTATTTATTTATTTCAAACAAAAGCCTCTAAATATTGATAGAGGTTTACAATCAAAGAAAAAGATAACTGAGCTATATTAATATTGTTTTTTGTATTTTTGTATTTTTGCGTTTTTTATTTTTTATAATATTTCAGGTGAAATTCAGACCGAGTACGAAGATCCATCAATGTCCGATTCTATAGACGAAACTGCTTCTCTAAGTCCCCAAAGACCTAGAGATCGCTCAACTCAGACTACATCTGATATCTCGTCGCATACTCCCAGAAAAAATATTTTAAGAAACAAAATAAAAACTTTACAAAACGAAAATTTTCGTTTAAAACAATATATTAAAAAAATTAAAAGCGAAAGGCCAGAAGGGGATCTTGAAAACATTACACTGGAAGACTACAAAAAGTTAAGTTTTAAATTTTGCCAATCTGAAAATTTAGCCAGATTTATAAATGTCCAAGTTAGCCAAGGCATCAAAAAACCCAAAGGACGAAGATATTCCGATGATTTTAAAAGTTTTTGTTTAGAGCTGTATTTTAATGGACCAAAATTGTACCGGAAAAAGTTAGTTAAAACATTTTCTTTGCCCAGTGTTTCAACTTTACAAAAATTTATTAAGCACATAAGTATAACTCCCGGGCTAAATGATCTGGTCTTTGACACATTGAAAAAAAAATCGATAATTTTTTAGATATGGATAAATCATGTCTACTTTGTATTGATGAAATGAGTATTAAGGGGAATTTATATTATGGAACAGATACTGATAAAATTATTGGGTTTGAAGATTTAGGCGAGGGAAATAGACATTTTAAACCAGCTCTTGCAGCTACAGTTATAATGATAAGAGGAATTCGTACAAATTGGAAGCAACCATTGTCCTACTTTTTAATAAATTCTACGTGTCCTGGAAAAAAATTAAAGGATATCATATTAAGCGTAATAACAAAATTAAATAATATTAACGTAAAAGTAGTGGGGGTTGTATCTGATATGGGATCAAACAATATTCAGTTATCAAAAAATTTAAATATAACTCCTGAAACGCCATTTTTTTTTCATGAAAATCAAAAAATGTTTTTGATACGCCGCATTTACTTAAGGCTTTACGCAATAATTTATTAAAGTACAAATTTCTTGTAAATAATGCTATAGCTTCATGGGAATTTATTAAAAAGTTTTATGAACATGATAAGCAGTACTCGTTGCGTGCTGCACCCCGAATAAGTGATTCTCATATTTCACCTAACAATTTTGAAAAAATGAAGGTTAAATATGCGGCACAAATTTTTAGCCATACGGTTGCTTCTGGTTTAAATTTGTATATTAGATTTAACGCACTTCCTTCAGAAGCTGCACCGACGGAGGAGTTTGTAAGAAAAATAAATTATCTGTTTGTTATGCTAAATTCTTCATCTACAGTAGGTCCTACCAAATATCAAGAAGCTTATAGGGGAAATGATGACCAAAAAAATTTTTTAAATGAATGTTTCGACCTTTTTAGTAATCTGCGAATATTAAATTGGAAAGGTGAAGATGTAACGGGAACAATAAAATGTGTTAACGGTTGGAAAATTACAATCAATGGTATTATGCACTTGTGGGATATCTTAAAATCAGATGGGATGGAATATCTGTATACAAGGCGAATAAATCAAGACTGTTCGGAAAATTTTTTTGGTTCAGTCAGGCAACAAGCTGGCAATTGTATAAATCCAACTGCTATTCAATTTACCCGCATATTTAGAAAATCCTTTTGCTTAGACCTAATTCATTCGGGTACGGAAAATTGCGAAAATGATGATGACCGAATATTATTAAAGGTGACTGATGTACCAAATATTGAGGTAGATAGTGCTAATTTTAATGTCCAGTCAGAAGATAACATAACATTAGATAATGATTTTCAAAGTTCCGAAATTTTGCAGGCAAATTTTGCAAAATACGTATGCGGGTACTTAATAAAAAAGTGCCTTTCCAGGCACACTTGCGAAACTTGTGAATGAACTGAAAGCGTACAGTCATACCGAAATCGACCTATTTGGCAGTTTATATATGCCACACCAAAATTTTGTCGACTTTATGACATCTATGGAGATACTATTTCAAAAAAATTTTGAAAATCTTTCATTACAGCCTAATTTGTCTCAGGAATTTGTAAAATTATTTAGTGGTGTACCATATAGACACCCTTGTAAGGATTTTCCACTTAAATACGTAATTACTTTATATGCTAGGTTAAGAATATATTATACATTAAAATATATAAATAGAAATTTTAAAACACCAAATAGAAATCGAAAACTTATAATATGGAAAAATAATTGAACTGTTTGACCATCAGAGTTGGGCAACAATTTGAAAAAAGTAGTTGAGTATAACTACTAACTACTTAAAAGAAAATTATTTTAACTACTAACTACTAAGTAGTATAGTATACTTAAGTTTTCAACCACGTTTGTATTTATACTTACTATATTTTAGTTCAAACTTTTATTATATTTGATTTTTGTGTAAAATTTGTATAGGTACTTTCTTTAATTGATTTTTTAAACAATTTGTTATCCTAATATTTCATTTCCATGTGACACTTTATTTTTGTTTACAAAATAATATTATTAGATCTTATTTTTTAAAAGCTAGCAAAACGTGCCCTGGTGTATGCTTATAAAGGCTTTTTGTTTAACTGGTATACAATAAATGTATTATTATTGTATTATTATAATAATATACCGTTTGTATTTAAAGTGAGTAGTCAACTACTTCTTTAACAATTTTTTAGAGTATTTCAAAGAAATTAAAAGTATTTGAGTATAATTACTTTAAAATGGAAAGTATTTTGAGTACTACTACTTTTTCTATAAAAGTACTACGTAGTTAAAATATTTTAGTAGTTTACTGCGCCCAGCTCTGTTGACCATTTTTTACTATTATGCTTATTTATTGTTTGCTGTTATTTTGTTAAACTTTTATGTTCCGAATTTTGCGTGTTACCAATGAAATTTAACTTTATTCCATTAGTTTTAAGACAATTTTGTAAGGAGTCATAATTTGTTATCTATTCACATAGAGTTTATTTTCAAATTTGAAATTAAGTCATATGCTACCATAAGTTATATGTTAAACATTAAAATAAATAAATTTAGGAAACTTCTATTTATGTAAAAATATATGTAATAAAAATAAATTAACCATTGAGTCAGATTTTGTTTCTTTTTCCATATGGTAGGTTTCCACTATTTTTAATCATTTTTATGTTGTATGTTAGCAGAATAGATAATTTACATTCTAAAAACATGTAATACGGTCCCTGTCGTCAAACCTGTTCGGATGGCTTCTCGAAATGCTGCTCAACCACGAACTAGCAAGGACACATGCACTTGAATTGACTTTTATAGAACAAAGTGCCGACAAGAGAGTAATTTAGCTGTACTATCTAAGCTGTGGTAATGATAACAGTATACAACACATAACGAAGTAACAGCTATGACGATCACATGTATTAAAATTTTATTTTCTCAATTAAGAAAATGTTAACGGGACACAACATTTTGCACATTGTTACAAAGGACTAACACAACGAACTGTGGAGTATCAATTATTGCAATATAGATGTATATATTTTGCTAAGATTGTTTACATCTTTTTTGTCATTCACACAGTTTTTGTTTTTGTGGATTAAAGCCATTTCATAAAATTCCCTTTTTTTTAACTGACACTCGGTTTTTAAGATTTTAGTTTCAGAATAATTAAAACTGTGGTTTTTCGATTTTTCATGGTTGGTTAATGCCGTTGAGTTTTTTTTGTCGTATTTTTGGCTTTTTATACGGTTTTCCAAATATTGACTTGTTTGACCGATGTAAACCCCTTCACAATTACAACAAAGAATTTCCTAAACTATATTGCTCCTTTTGTTTTTTGGAGTCTTCACCTTTAGTTTACTAAAATTATTAGATAGTAGATTAACGGTTTTATGACAAATTTGGATGTTATATTTTTTAAGGAATGTTTGAAATTGTTGGGATAATCCATTTATAAAGGGGAGGGAAATGTACTTTGTACGTGCTGAAGTAGGTTTTTTAGTGCAAATTAAAGAGTTATAATGCTTATGAATTCTGCTTTTAAATATTTTATTAATTAATTCTAATGGATATTGGTTTAAGATCAATGGTTCTTTTGCCTTTTTAATAGCATTTTCTCTGTATTCAGCATCTGAAAGCTGAATTGCCCTGTCCGCCAATCCTATTATTACAGACCTTTTTTGCGATGTTGGGTGATTAGACTTGAAATTTATGTATCTAGAAGACCATGTCGGCTTCGTATACCATTCTGTTTTTATATTTTCTCCTATATGGTGTTGTGTTAGGTCGAGAAAATTAATTTGGTTTTTTTGTTCTGTTTCGATTGTAAATTGTAAACTTTGGTGGTATTGGTTGAAATATTTTAGGATATTGTTAGATTGGTCTGATGGAATGGCCGTGATACAATCGTCGACGTAACGAAAGAAGAATGGAATTTCGAATCCTACTTTGCTTAACACATCCTCCTCTAGATCCTCCATAACGATCTGCGCAACTACACTCGAAATTGACGATCCCATAGCACAACCCTCTCTTTGTTTATATAATTGTTTTTCGTACAGAAAATATGTGGAATTCAGTGTTAATTCGATGGCTTTTATAAATTCATCTTGTGGTATGTCAGTGAATTTATTTATTTCAGACCATTTTTTTTTTATTATTTTAATTGCTAACGAGATGGGAACATTGGTATATAGGGATATAACATCAAGAGAAATAAGGAGGTAGTTTTTTGGAATTTTAATATTTTTCAATTTTCCTTTAAAATGAAAGGAGTCTTTAATATAATAGTTGTTTTTGTGTACAACGTTTTTGAGGATATCTTTTAAAAATTTTGAAAGTGGTGTATAAGGCGACTGTACACATGATACAATTGGACGTAAGGGGATATTTTCCTTGTGAAGTTTCGGTAGTCCGTATATTTTAGGTGGTAGGGCATTTCTAATTTTTAGGCATTTAGCAGTTTCTGGGGATATATAAAATTTATTTTCCCAAGATTCAATTAATTCATTTTTTTTTCTGGTATTGGTTGGTAGGATCTAATTTAATTTCTTTATGTGTTTTTTTGTCTTTTAGTAATTCTTTAATTTTTTTATAATACTCTGCAGAATTCATTAACACTGTTTTATTTGTTTTGTCAGCTTTTAGAACTTTTATATGGGTGTTGTTTTTTAAACTAAAAAATTAAATTAAAATAATAAAAAAAAATGGTCTGAAATAAATAAATTCACTGACATACCACAAGATGAATTTATAAAAGCCATCGAATTAACACTGAATTCCATATATTTTCTGTACGAAAAACAATTATATAAACAAAGAGAGGGTTGTGCTATGGGATCGTCAATTTCGAGTGTAGTTGCGCAGATCGTTATGGAGGATCTAGAGGAGGATGTGTTAAGCAGAGTAGGATTCGAAATTCCATTCTTTTTTCGTTACGTCGACGATTGTATCACGGCCATTCCATCAGACCAATCTAACAATATCCTAAAATATTTCAACCAATACCACCAAAGTTTACAATTTACAATCGAAACAGAACAAAAAAACCAAATTAATTTTCTCGACCTAACACTACACCATATAGGAGAAAATATAAAAACAGAATGGTATACGAAGCCGACATGGTCTTCTAGATACATAAATTTCAAGTCTAATCACCCAACATCGCAAAAAAGGTCTGTAATAATAGGATTGGCGGACAGGGCAATTCAGCTTTCAGATGCTGAATACAGAGAAAATGCTATTAAAAAGGCAAAAGAACCATTGATCTTAAACCAATATCAACCAAATATTTAAAAGCAGAATTCATAAGCATTATAACTCTTTAATTTGCACTAAAAAACCTACTTCAGCACGTACAAAGTACATTTCCCTCCCCTTTATAAATGGATTATCCCAACAATTTCAAACATTCCTTAAAAAATATAACATCCAAATTTGTCATAAAACCGTTAATCTACTATCTAATAATTTTAGTAAACTAAAGGCGAAGACTCCAAAAAACAAAAGGAGCAATATAGTTTATGAAATTCCTTGTTGTAATTGTGAAGGGGTTTACATCGGTCAAACAAGTCAATATTTGGAAAACCGTATAAAAAGCCATAAATACGACAAAAAAAAACTCAACGGCATTAACCAACCATGAAAAGTCGAAAAACCACAGTTTTAATTATTCTGAAACTAAAATCTTAAAAACCGAGTGTCAGTTAAAAAAAAAGGGAATTTTATGAAATGGCTTTAATCAATTAACAATTAACAAAAACTGTGTGAATGACAAAAAAGATGTAAACAATCTTAGCAAAATATATACATCTATATTGCAATAATTGATACTCCACAGTTCGTTGTGTTAGTCCTTTGTAACAATGTGCAAAATGTTGTGTCCTGTTAACATTTTCTTAATTGAGAAAATAAAATTTTAATACATGTGATCGTCATAGCTGTTACTTCGTTATGTGTTGTATACTGTTACCATTACGTTCTAGGGTAAGATGATTGTTTTTTGACGTATTTTATTATTGTCGTACCAACAATTTTTCATATAATTTTAGATTTGAAAAAGACCAAAACTGGTTTGAACGTCATCAGACTATAATATATGTATGTTTTAAAAAAAGAAGTAATTTTCTAATTATTTTCAAGTAAACCACTGACCGTAAAGCAACAAAATAAAACTAATATATATATATTTATATATATAATGAAATATTTTTTGTAGAAGCGGAAAGAGTAAATTAAAGTAAGAATACATTTTTTCATACAGTTTTATGAATGCCTTAAGGCTAGGGTTTTTAAGAGCGGTTGGCTTTATGATTTATTTAGAGAATTTATTTAAAAATCTTTTAAGATATAGCATTTTTTAGTTTGAAGACCGACGTAACAACCTTCTGACGGATCTCTAAACATAAAAAGGTTTTATATGAAGATGAAGGTTATGAAAATTATGAAAATGTTTTATCAGTATCCTGAAGACCCTCATAAATATTAAATTATTTCTTGGGTTGCAGAAAATTATTATCTGTATTTTTGGCTTTTTCGCAACTGAATAAAAATATTTAACTTTAAATTAATTGAAGCAAATATTTAATATAATTACATACCTCAACATGTAGATTAGTCTCTCTACGGAATGTTTCGATACATAATATAAACAATATTATTTAAGCAAGCATAAGAAATTATATCATTTACCTTAAGTTTTTGTAGATACATAGTAGTTGTACAAATACTTTCATCCTATCGGGACTCATCAGTGCGCTGATCGTAAGAGAAAAACATTAAATAATAGAAAAGAATTGATTTCAAAATTTTAAAATGTGTCAGTTTGTTTGACAATAACTAAAATAAGTAACCTAGATATGAAAAAATGATAGTTTGCAGCTATCTATAACGTAGACTATAAAAACTTAAGGTAAATGATATAATTTCTTACGCTTGCTTAAATAATATTGTTCATATTATGTATCGAAACATTCCGTAGACAGACTAGTCTACATGTTGAGGTACGTAATTATATTAAATATTTGCTTCAATTAATTTAAAGTTAAATATTTTTATTCATTTGCGAAAAAGCCAAAAAAGATTTTTGTTGTACTTACTATCTGTATTATTTATTTTTGATCTTGATTGTATGAAATGTATGTCGAAAATATTGTGTTTAATGAGCGAGATGTTGAGGGTTCATGTTGCAAGGAAGGTTAATATGATAATAGTTAGCCAATACGTTTTACCATCTCAGGACCCATGAAGCGGCAAATCGTTCAATGCAGTCGATTTGGTTGTTGGTCCATTAAAATATTCAGACCAAAAACAGCAAGTGCATGTGAATTTGTAACTAAATCAAAGATATTGTGGTTTTGAAAACGATGTTGAATATAACTGTAACTAGGACTGCTGAAATAGTCATTTCTTCTTGATCAAAAATTTCACTCAAGCTAGATTTCTCGCAGTACTACAGAAAATATTTAAATGACTTATATAGGTGTCAATCTATTATCAATTGCTTAAAAAGAGGAAAGAATAGAGCGGTAAATATATTAGGATTTAAAATATTGAAAAGCTTATGTGTAATTTTTTTGTAGTTGTATACTTTGAATCTGTTTTAAAATCATTAGAAAAGGCCCAGCCAAACCCCAATTAATTCATTCTTAGACAGCAAAAAGCTTTAAACATGAGTCGAGGCATATGTGCAAAACTCATTTGAAAGATATTGCACTAACGAATCAGTTAATCGCTGAAGAATTGAAAGAGTTCAAAAATACTAAAGTATGTGGTATGTGTAAACAATTTTTCGATGAGAATGATATAAAAGTAAAGAACTACTGCCGTATTACAATGGCAAAAAGATTTGCTGCACATTTCAGCTGATTTTAAATTATAAAATTCCAATTTTATACTTATAATGGTCCATAATTTAAGTGGTTACGACTACCACATATTCATTTAATATTGGAGTCGCTACGATATTGACGTAGTAGCCCAAAGCAAAAAAAGTACACATAATTCACAAAGCGTTTATGTACATGATAATGTTGAAAAAACTGATGGTAGTGCAAAAAAAAAACCTGAAATTAACATTTGTTAAATGTTTTGTATTTTGGTCAGCATAACTGGAAAATTTTACCGGATTTATCAGTTTAAAGAGACACGAAAACATTTCTCCTACCCAACGACATATAAAAAGGATAGACCCCTTTGTTTACATTTAAAACCGATGAGTCATTAAACTATAGAAAGCGCGTTTGACAGGTTTGCTACCCTCGACAGTGTTACCAATGCTCCGACACGAAAATATCCACCATTCCTCTCAAAAAATCCGATTTTTATCCGATTTTTGTTCAAAAACCTACCAAATAGGGATGAACGGAAATGAATTAGCTGAACACGTGTCGATAAAATTAAATTATCGATAGGTATGCCTTAAAAAAAAGTTTTCATATTAAAAAATATGCTATTTGCTTCGAACATCCGTCTTTCATTTGTTATTTATTGCCATTTAAATAATGCGTTAGAGAAGGATGGCAGTCCTAAATAAAACACATATGTGTCAGTTTCGCAACACGTTTTAATAGGGAGGAGCAAGAAGTATCGACTCGACAGATACTGCGCAGTTGCCGACTGTACCTATTCAGTCTTCCCGAAATTTGTATTAAATTTCCCGATTTTGGTCCTTTGTTTTGCATAGTCTATATTTGTACCCAAAAATCCGCCAAATATCCACTTTTTACTAAAATATCCGAAAAAACTCCGAAATATTTTAAAATCCGAAAAAAATCCACTCACTCTGAAAATATCCGCAAATCGGATTTTAATCCGCCAATTGGTAACACTGTAATTCACGAAGATATTGGCAAAAATACTGCTTTTTGGAGAGTTAATATTGCATTTTGTTACTAAAATAACTTTAAATAAGCTAATAACAAACAGTATTTTTCTATTGTTTCGTTTTTCTTAATTTTGTTTTCCTTAAAGGTACAATATTTGGCATGCAGGCTGCTCCGTAGGTAAAACGAATTTGCACCAAGTGTGTATTTATCTCTTTCTGTCTGCCTGGTAAATAGAGTAGACATTTAGGCAATAAACGTTAAGATAATAAATTGAAATTAATCGGAGTAGACACTGGTTACAAGCTGTCGTTATCTAAACACGTTATCTAAACAAAGACACCATGCTCATCGGTCATGCCTGCATCGAATTTAATATCAAATTCTTTTTATCAAACGAATGCGCCATCTGTGGTGGGGGTCCTGACTCATTTCGACCTTTCATTGTTGTCTTGTTTTGACGGCGTTTGTTAGATATTTTTGTCGCTTGTCCTGGATTTTCATGGTTTTTAATGTTTAATTTTACTGTGGGTTATGAGTTACAGTTAAATGTAGTGGTGTGTAGCAGAATATGTAAGAAAAAAGGATGATTTAAACCCCGAAGACTGTTTACGCCGTTAAGTAACCTTTATGTCAAATGTGTCGTGCCCAGTGAAGTAGGTGCGATAGAGGCGTAAGGAAGTATTACATTTCTGATTAAACTGCAGACAAAAACAATTTAGGTATTTCAAAATTCTGTTTGTAAAACCTTTAATGCTTACAGAGAGTAATAAAGTAGAAGCATAAACATATACAAATGAATTTCAAGTAGTTCGCTTAAGGTCTCTAGCTCTGGGTTACAGATTTTTCGTAAGACGCAAAATAATGTAGGTTGTTTATTCTGCATTTTTTTTCTGTTTTATTATTTGGGCTTGGGCAATTTCATGCAGTGGTAGTGCGGACCCTTGCAATAAATGTTAAAAATAACTTAATTTTGGTCCGATCTAGTAAATTTTCAGATTTTTCTCTATATACTTGATTTTTCAAGTATAGACAGAAAAGAGAAAACTAAATATCGATTGCGTTTAACGCTCTATCCCTTCTACGTCAACGTGAACGCACTTTCTAAATTTTGGTTCACGTGAAATCAGATGTGATGTCATTAGCGTTCAGCTAACTAATGTACGCTATTTATTAATTTTGTTTAGTAGTCTTTGTAGCGTAGTGGTGATTCTCGGCGCACGTCGTATAGGTCGTGGGTTCGAATCTTGACACGGGTGAAAAATTCTTTTTTAGTATTTTTTAAACAGAACTAACAATAAAAATGCGAATTATTTATTTTCTTAAACTTTGGATTGTTTAGGTTTGCTGTAAAGAAAGTGCACCAACCAAATTCCAAGTCTATATTATTAAAACAACGAATTTTTTAAAACAAAATCTATACTTTTGGTATCAGTTCGTCAATAAAGCCATCATTCAGACGTTTTGCTTATTTAACGTGAACCATCCATGATTCGTTTACATTAGCGTGGAAGGAGCAACGGCGTTAATTTAAATGTAGATATAGGCATGCTGTTTTACGCAACTTTGTAAAGTCGGGTTCATAATCCATTGCACAACTAGGAACAAGTCTCAAAATATAAGTCATTATAGTCAGATATTATTTAATAGATGTAGGCTCTATACTGCACTGAACTTTTTTCGATGTCAGACTGCTTGTGCTATTGACAGTAATTTTGTATGTAAGACAATTTTTCGGTCTATCGTACTTGTTAGTAGCTCCATCAGATATATTTATTTTAGTTCTTAATAAAAAACAATATCAACTTTTCAAAAATTTCTGGATAAACACAGTAAAAAAACTGGGTATGTATTTTACATCCAGAAACCATCTTGATTTAATTTTTCTAAAGATAAAATATTTCCCGAGGTATTTCTAAATTAAAATTTTCCGTAAGTGCATATATAATAAGACATTAAGAAATAAGTTCCTTAAAAAGATTTATAATACTATTTTATTTCAGATTTCCTGAAAATCCTGAGATGGAGACTCTACTCATAATTTTAGTTTAGTCATATTCTGACTTAGCCTGATGGGCGATGTTATTAGGCCACATGCAAACCCAACCTTACACCTTTGTATTTCAGGTTAATATACAGTATACTTGTTAATTATTTCGTGAAATAATTTTTGAAATCCCAGACTGTAATGTTACCGCATGGGCCCTGGAACAGCTGTAAGGACAATATTTGGGTAAGTTTCGGATATCTAATAGATGAATATACATGTCATCATGTTTGCATTTTCATATCATCATATTGGATACCTTGTATAAAAAAAATTGGCATTGATACTGCGATTTGACTTACTTTTTCTATCATTCATGTCAAATTAGTGGTGCAAATGGCAATTAGTAATTTAATATACCCAGGACAGAGATGGAAGAACGCTTCCTCCTTCTTATTATTTTATCCTGTTAACCAAATCTTATATTATTGAATAATATGCAGCTCTTTACTTTCAACTTTTTACTTTTTTTAGTCAATTTTAATGACAAACATTTTATATTTGTGTTATTGAATAAATATCGTGTTGGCAACATTGAAAGGCTGTTGACAAAATTGAAAAAACTCTTGCAAACATTGTATTCCTCCCCACCCAATATTTTGTCTTCACTCCCCATTGACCAGGTATTTATGATTAATAATCAAATATCAGTTAAGTCTAAGTTTTGTGCATTAACAAGTATTACAAAAAAATACATTTTACTTAACACTTATTTATAATTAAAAAACAGTGATTTTTGAATGTAGTTAAATTAATGGTTTTGGTGTAAGTAAAATAAACATAACAGCACTTGCTACGTATTGGTATCAAATACTTAGGAGAACACCATACACCATGTTACGAAAAGATATACATTGCTTTTTTTCTAAAATGTTAAATAATGGTAAATATTGGTAATTGTTTACATTTCTGCACCATCACCGATTTTAGTTGTTAAATTCGCTTCCATCGATTTATAAATTATCAGATATTGTTTGCATCGTTATTGCATTTTTGTACATCTTAAAAATCATAGAAGATAATAAATTAAAAACTTTATAGAAAACGTGGTTTATTTTGAAGTGATGAAATAGAATAAAATATATAACAACGAAAACAAATAAATGCGTAAAAAATCAAATACACCTCTGTATTTTAAACACAGCTATGTGTTCTTTTATGTTGGTCTGATAATACTATAGAGCGAAATAACTATCATCATCTTTGACTGAGACTGAATTGAATATATAATATGCAGAAGTTAAATTTGCGCTCATTATATCTGTTGAGCTTTGCACTGAGATGTATTTATTTTTTAGTCATTATTCTATTAAATACAGTTTTTGTAAAATATAAGATGCAGCTACTAGCTATTGCAACATTTATTCCTGGATATAAAGCAATGTTTAAATATAGCTTTAACTTTCATTTTGGTTAGTTGACGTCACCTTGTTATGGTTTTTTTAGATATATGACTTCTACAACACAAATCAATTGAAAAGCTAAAGCTTGGATCATGCTAAAGACTTAAACTTTAGGTACTTTACGACGCCCAAAATTAATATTCTGTTTTAGATTACCATAAAAACCAACAAATAATAGGTTGAAATATTGAAGATTGATCACTATTTACCCAAAAGAACTAAATAATGCACGAATTATTTTGTGTCCCATCATATGAATAAGCTTGATGGCTGAGGACTGATTAGATCAAATGCTGCCATAGCTGCAAATTAATAGATACTACCCGTCCAGTCTAATGGTTATGACCTAGTAAGGCTACCTCAAAATTTGATACTGGGATAATTTTGAGAAAATTGTTTTGGTAAGTTTTTTGATTTAAACTTTAAACCCACACTGATATTCATAGTTACTAGATAGCTAATATAAAATACGATAAGTTAATATGTTTTACAAAAAACAAAACACACTCTTGTACAATCATATAAACATATGTATATCTGTGTGTAATCTGCGATAATTGACGCATTTTTTTTGTTTCTATATGCTTTGGGATGTAAAATGTAATTTAAACTAAACCAAAAAACATTTCAATTCCAAAGTCGTTTAAATGTTATTTTTACTGGTCTATGTGGATAGGTTGTTATAATTTTGCCTTTATCTTTATCTTATGTAAGAAAACGCCATTAGTAAAAACTAAAACTAAACAGGTATCACATGATGAACCTTTGAAAAAAAAAACAGTTTTAGCTTTAAATATGCATTCACATAACAAGGGTTTTTAAATTAATTAACAATTTTTGTTAGATTTAAACATATCAGGAGAACATTATGTAACAATCTTTCTTGCTTCTTTGTTCGATATAACTATTGTTATGTAAATAAAATCATCTTTTTTTACATGTTTTAGGGTTGCAAGATGTCGAAATCATGTTTTCCTATTTCCATTGGTAGGTCTGTGTGTTAATTAGTCTGTTCGGGACAAACTATCTAATACAGTTCAAATTTTGTGCATGGGGTTGAATTCTTAAATCTTTAATTTAATGAAACAAAATGGCGTTTTAAAATATTTTTTTTTAAATTAGTACTTATAAAGAATCACTTACCAGTTTGTGGTATACTTTTTTCTTAAATTTTCATTAAAAAGGCTTTGCCTATTTTCCCGACGAAGTACCTGTAAATTCGCTTATTGTGAAGTGCTTCTTTTATTTAAAAAAAAGGAGAAATTTATTAGATACAATTTATGTAACAAATAACTTTTGAACTGTGTTATCTGTGTGTGTAGTAGAATTAAGTAAGACTGGAGTTCCAGACATATTTTTGTTTTTAGAAAGAATTTATGAGTGACAATCAGACTTGGAAAAAAGACTTCCAAAAGATAAGTCAGAATACATACAATAATAAAGGGTAACAACAAAATTACATTGAGTCAAATAGAACTGGATGTTCCTTACAAATTTTGCATGTTATTACCTAATTTTTATTACACTGCTATATGCAACACTTCTTTTGCCAAAAATTAAGTTGATAGAATACATAAGATCCCCTAAAAAAGCATATATCGAAAGAAGTTCCGGGCAAAAGACATGTACCGAGTTTTATATGTATGGCCTTCCAAACATTCTAATAGGCAGCTATTTTGTTCCGCGTTTCAATATTTTGCCAGTTTTTACCTATGTCACACTTGATTTTTAGGCAAAATGTGACAGTCTTTTACACTGATATTTTTAAATTGTACTGGGAGTCCCATTTTGTCGCGCCATTTTAAATTCGTAGCAAAATTATATTAGTTTATCCCTATAACATATGTATTCTAATTTTTGAGCAAAGCTCAATAAGCCGTTTTTTTACTCTGATTTTTTTAATATTTTGTTTGGCCGCAATTTTGTTCCGCAATCTTAATTTCGTACTAAAAAGTTCATCTCTATTATACACTTAATTCTTGTGCGAAATTTGAAATTAATCGAATAAGTAGTTTTTCAGACTTGATTCATTAAAAATATTATTAGGCCGCCATTTTGTTTCGCCATCTTTGATTCATATAAAAATTTTAGCAGTTCATTTTTATATCATACTATGTAAATAATTTGAGGTAAATTGTATGAGTAGTATTTTAGTTATAATTTTTTTAACGTTTTGCTAGGCTGTCATATTGGATTTTCACCACGCAGTCCCTATATGAACCTCAATTTTTGACCAAAATTTGAAGTGAATCAAGTAAGTAGTTTTTTAGCTATACCACTAATAGATATACAGACCGATGGAATTAAGAAAACATGTTTTTTTTTCGGATCTAGGGAGCCAAAAATGTAAAGAACTGTAGAACCTGGGGAGGTGATTTTTTCACGATTACACCCGTCTTATGAGGGAATTAAAAAGAAAAACTATGTTATGTACAGTTCTATAGCAAAATATTTTGTCTATAGTTTAGACCCTAAAAAGAAGGTAGACACTGAGAAGGCAATTCTGTTTGCATGGATTCAACTATACTGTACACTAATAAATTTGTATCAAATTATTTTGCTTACTTTTTTAATAAATTTTTGGATAAAGTCAAATATTCCTACAAGATATTCAGTTGAAAGAAACAAAGAAAAAATTCGCCAAATAATAAGAAAGTGGTATTATAGTGGATGAGGAAAACGTACAATTCAAAACACTGTGCAAAAAGTGAGCTTTACACTATAGGGTAAATTGTTTTTATTTTTAAAAATGCATTAAAATAATATTGCTAAGCGAATTAGAAAACTTGTCAACGTTCAATTAGCTTATCATTAACTGAATTAGAAGAATTCGGAAAACAACTATTGATTCTGAGTTACTGAAATAATCAATGAGTTCTCTAGGAATATAAAAGCTTCATTGCTTTTATTTTGATTTTAATTAGTTTTCGTTCATCTGTACATATTTTGTTTGAATGTTTTTAGAAATTACGCTTTTTATGACAAATTATATTTTTACATCTTACATTTTTTTGTAATTTATTTATTTTAAAAAGCATGACTGGAACAGCAATTCCCTTTTTTTTCTCAGATTTAGAGAATTACCACTATAATTTTATAATACATTTTTGATATTTAAAATATACTTCTAAAATATTTAAACCCCATAATCATTTTTATAATTTTTCTTTTCCAGGTGCCTCTCTATCTGGCAAGCTGAGATCATTGAACAACTTTTATAACCTAGTTTTTTAATGCTTCTTCTAAAGAACAATGTTGAAATTGTCATGTAATGGAAAACTGAAAGAAATATTTTGTTACACAACATATAACATTAGGGCACGAATTTAAATATATTTTTGTAAATTACTTATGTACAATGCGGTTATTTTAACTTATCCACGTTTTAATCTGCTAAGAACTTTTCATTTTTCCGGATATCAAATCAAAATGTCCAGAATAGAAATTCTATGGCAAGTTACTAAGTTCCCAAGACACAAATAAAAGTGTAAATTTTAAAAGATATAAATATAACTGGCATTTTTTTTAAATGAGACACTTTCTGATTTGCACTTTAAGTAGATAGATATCATGCCCCTGGTTCATGTTACCTTTATCCTTCAAAAATGAAGAAGAACTTTGTCATACACATTGGTTTTATGGCACAGCCATTTTTTCCTTTTCCCTTGTATTTTTAAAAATAAATCTCCAAGTAAGTTAGGGCAGATCCTAATTTGGAAAAGTTAAAATAACATACGAGTGGTACAGAGTAATGAACTAAACTTTTTGCTAGCCGTAGGCAATCATAGGTTTATTGCTTCTTGTAAAAGTTCAGAAGTAGTCTTATTTGATAAAGCATAACTCTATTATATAAAAAAATAATTGTTTTTGTCTGTTTCCTTTTTTGTTGATATATGTAAAGTATTTTTAAAATTATTTCTTTGTTTAATACGTTATTGCATTTTTTAGTCATAGTAAGTTTTAACTCATGTTTAATGAAAACAACATCGTTAGTTATGTAAATTGATCAAAAACTTAATCTTCCAACCTGTTGGTATGTATTTATAGGTATTCTTCAATATCCCCACTTTACCCTTCGTATAGTACAATCATAAATGGAGGAATTTTATCGAGTTTTTATATCACCCTTTTCTAATGACTGAAAATGTATAGCTTAAAAAATTTCCCGAAATGAATAAATTTACTTATTCGGTATTCCTTGTAATAGGAAATTTTTTATTTATTAAGTCATAGATCTGAATGTAAATAATTTGTTTCGCTTTTGTTAAATGGGCAATATGTTAGTTTTTTTAGGTAATTATATATTTCCTTAGAATGTTTTTAAGGCCGGTATTTATTTATTATTATCTGAAAGGCTAAGTCTATATTGAAAGAAATTTTGTGTGATTAATCAGTATTATGTATGGATCAAATCTTTCTCATCATAGTCTTGTTTGTTTTTGTAGGTGAGCTCTAAAAAATTATTATACATATAGGAAAATTAGCTAAAGGCATCTACATGTCAGAAATCGTATACAAGGTTACTTTAAGGAGATTTGACGCAAGTAAGTGGGCAGCTATGTATTTCATAATCAGACCTTTATTGCTATTATAAAAAGCACTTAACAGGGGTGTATGTGGTATGCCAGGTATCTTTCACGCAGAGTCCTTTCATAATAGAAATCGGGGGCAATTCTGAATTAAAATCAACTTCCTTACAGTTAAACACATCAGAAAATTAGATATAGCTGAGACAAATTATGTCACTAGTATCAGGACTAAGTATGTGATGTTAGCTTACAGGTTCTTTTTACATTCAAAACAATGATTTGGAAATCATCAACCTCGTTTTCGGACAGCAAGCACGCTTCCGTTATATAGAGTTTCTTAAGCATTCGGGTAAAATACATTTTCATGGTTTTTTTAAATTTCACTTTGTTTTAAAATTCGCATATAACGTATTTATCGTAAGAAACCTTAATTTTTACGAAAAAAAATTTCAGTATTATAATATTTTTTGATCACATAATTATATACTGATGGCAATTTATTTAAACCAGGAAACCAACTGCATTTTTATTGCAACAAGTGATAACAGTATGAAGTGAAAAAGTTCCTCCAATTGGCTTTTTGAACCGGTTATATTAAAAAGATAGCGCCCACTGATAGGATTTGTAAAATTACTGACAGTTAAAAATAGTATTTTTTTTATTAACTTTAGTTGCACATTACGAAATAACAGCCACTATTTGAAAATGAACTGTAAAGTTTCTATGGGGGTGGTCACAAACAGGTGAGTAAATGCCAAATGGTGAATATTTAATTCTAAGGACGGAAATCGTATGGGTATAGTCACAGTTAAAACATTACACAAATTGAAATAAATATGACTATAAGCAAGGCTTACTTTAGTAACACGATTCTTTTACAGGAAATATACTTAATTATAGGACAGTTTTATTTGCAAGCTCCCTCGGCTTTTCATATTGATATTTTTTTGTATGCATGTACTTAAGAAACGTTCTATATTGTATATTAATTTCTTCAGCATATATTATCTTATTGGAGAAGTAATAAATGATATTGTTTGAATTTCTTGTTTTTTTTCAATCTTATTCAGTTCCTAGATTAGTGGAAATTGTTTCATATTAATCATAGTCTAAAAGGGACAGGTAATCCTTAATTACTATTCTGTTGCAGAATATTAAGTGTACAATATTCTGTCAAATCAATAGACCTAATTAAGATCAAGCTTAACATTGGCAACTTCAAACTATATATAAAATTCTCTCAAAACTCCGTGTGTAAAATCGAGCACGAAAATCTCCTTAAATTCAATAAAATATTTTTTTTCACCCGCTGATGCAAAAGATTAAATCAATATTAAAACTGATATGTTATTCCCGCAAATTAATAAAACGACATGAATGCTAGCGTTCAAACTCGTGAGTTTCAACAGCGTGAGAACTTCAGTAGTTGACTTCATAAAATAGAAGAAAACCATCAAGCAAAACCGCCTTAAACTCTGATAATAAAACAGAAAACATCTTAAATTTGCTGTAAAAAAACTACGCCACTGGTGAGTCAGGTCGTGATGCTGGGACCCTTGATGCCATTTACTCTATACTTTGTTTATGAGATCAGTCCATCTTTTTTCCACTCATGCAAAATCTGTCAAACAATGACTGATCTATTTTTTGAAGCGTTTCCTTATGGGAATGCTGAGTCTATCCATTTTATACGTCATTGCTCCTACCTCTAGCAATTTGATTTAATGCGAAAGAATGGTATTTTCAAATGTGAAATTTGGGGAATATTTAGATTTGTATTTGAAGTCCAATGTTCCCTCATTAAGTGAAATTTTCGAGCAATTTCTAAATATTTATAAACCAGATCCACCACAGTACTGCAGTCTGTTGGACAGATAGTTGCAACGAAGTGCAGTGGCTGCTCGCCAGAGGACGCGGGTGAAGCGCAACTTCACCTACATTTTCTAATCAATTTACTTAATTATAAAAATATTTTTAAAATATTACGCATTTTATAATCTACCTTTTTATTATAAAAATGTAGTATATAATTATATAAATTCACATTATTTATTTAATTATACCATGATTATATCAAAACTAGTGCGTTATATATTCAAAAAATAATAATGATTGAAAAACGTAGCGCGCTGAACATCATTTCATAAGAGCGACCTGTTGAGGAATCACAATTAGCAGTAACTCAGATTAAGAATAGACCTGAGAGCAGTAACAAATTTCGCATCAGACTCCCCCCGCACGCAGGCTTTCGCGCTTAGATTTGTTTACGGCCGTTCCTATGGCAACGCAATGGTAAATATCCGTAAGCCAAATAGAGATGGTAGCGGCTGCGCGGCATCAAAACTGCTGCTGCAGGCAGCTTGTTATAGAATTAATGGCAGTTTGTGAAAACTCTAAAAAAGACGGTTCCTGTTTCTAGTACCTGTGTACAAATTCATTGGATACTAAGTCCAAAGAAGACGAGATACTTTATTAAAGTTGAGAACTTTACGAGTGTAATAATTACTATCGTACTTGATACTTGGATTGCCCTTGGACTATTTCCGTGAAAAAAATCAAGCGAATAGCGCGGATTAAATATAAACATTTTTATATTAAAAAAATTAGAATGCAGTTTTCAGTATTGCATGGAAACCCTACTTGCTATATAATACCAAACATTGATTAAAATTTTATTGATTTTGTTATAACTAAATGACTATTATAAAAATTACAAAGCGGGACCAACTTTTTGTTTTCTTTAGGCGTAAGGCAGGGAATCGAACATCATAGTAGTGGATCGGGCAGATCAACCTGATCTCAATCAAATTTTAACTAACCTAAACGTGCCAATGTAAAGTACCAGGAAATATTTTATTTAAATATATTTACAATTCAATAAATTATAATAAATATTGCGCAAAAAAATATTTTTTCAGTTACAACTTTTTTTTAAGTTAATTTTAAGTAAATTTGACTTGATCTTATATTTTAATATGTTAAGAATCTGGGGTTCCCTGTGGAAGACGATGAACTTGATCCAGTTGCGAAGGTAAGAAGTTCTATCGTGGAAGTTTGATGATGGAGGCTGTATGGCCTGTCAAGAATTAGCTTATATATTTCAAGATAATTTAAAAGATGAGTTCGAAAGCTTTTATAGCTGGAATCATTCAAGAGTTCTCGAGAATCTATTGATACCATTAGGGATCCTTAAAATTTCGACAAAGAAGCTATCATTATAGTGAGCCACGGGTCGGGTATAATTACCTGTACTCTGCTCATCGAAGCTCAATTAATGTTTAGATCTCGTGACGTCAAGTTGGAAAGTAATTCTAATTTGGCACAGTCTAAACCCAAGAATTATGATTTCTTAATTAAAAAAAGTATTGATTCCTTGTTACCTTAATCATCAGGAATATGGGTCTGTAGTTAGAGGGAAGAGTTTTTGATTGTTTGTTGCGTACATGGTTAGTTTGGCTAGAAAAAATGTTCTTATCTTATGACATTTGGAATAAGCGTGTAAAAATCGGAGACAGTTCCGGGCTAGACTTTTTTAGGACTATTGTACGGAAAAGCTTTAAGGACTTTTTGGAGTTAAGTGTTTTGAGAATACGCTGAACTGTTTAATGGAAAAAGCTGTACTAATTTGAGGAAGAGAATATGGGGTTCGAGATGTCATCACAGTATGTGCGCAATTGGGGTGCGGGGGCCGCGGTCGGGGCAGCTTCCTCGTGAATGACACTTCCTCGTCTCGAGAATAGGATAGTTTAAAGTTTATTTTGTAAAATTCTTTTGAGCCTTATTCAATATTTTTATCCAACTAACTGATGTAAATTATATAAATTACAATTTTTAGCCAAAAAAGCAAATTTCTGCAAAAATCGGTAAAAATCCTTTAGTTTATTTAATCATTTAGTAACACATTTCGTATACTGCTTTTTCAAACATTTTTATTTCTCGCCATTTTGTTCCATTATATTGGATTTGTACAAATATTTAACCAGTTTCGACCTACGCCATGCTTTCTGTATATAAACAAAATACATTGAGCAAGTAGTTTTTATACTGATTTTTTTAAGGCCTCCAATTTGTTCCGTCATGTTGAATTCCTAACTCATCGTATTTTTTATACCTTTTTGTAACCAAATATAAAGCCTACGAAGAGAAGAGATATGTTATCCTTCCATATTGCTTAAACCAGTAGCGGGTAATTAATACGTAACTTTATTAAACCTCAGATATTTTTTCAAATTATTGGTAAAAGTCTACATTTCAAGGTTTGCAATTTTGCATATAGATTTTTTTTGTCTCATTTTGGAAATCAGTTTTTTTTATTAATTTTTAATGAAATATGAACTCACGTGTTTACTTATTCCGTTTAATCACATCGAGGTGTTATTACAGTATAAGCGCAGTCAGGGTGGCCGGTGGGGGTTGCCTCCCGTAAATGCCACTGTCTCTCCTCGGGCAAGCCATATCCTAACCTACAGGGCACAAATTTATATAGAGGCCCAGCACTTAAGCGTCATCACTGTACCTGCGGCTTCAGCTTTACAATATTAAGAAATTATTTAATTAAATTTAAAAATATCTGAAAAAAGGGTTTAAATGCGTTAATATATATATATATATATATATATATATATATATATATATATATATATATATATATATATATATATATATATATATATATATATATATATATATATATATATATATATATATACATATATATATTTATATATATTTATATATATATATATTATATATATATATATATATATATATATATATATACTATGTATTATTTAAAAAAAACCCGAAATTCGTAATTTCATCAATAAAAAAAATAAATATGTATTAATTATACTTTATTAATACTTTTCTCTCGATATAAAGGGGTGCTATACTAGAAACCTTATTCTCCATATATGTCGGAAAGAATGAGTTGTCGGACTTTTGATTACATATGACATTCTTATTTTGGAAAGTATGTAACGTTTTAAAAAGATGATTTAGTATGTTGGTAGTTCCCGATTTTGTATGGGATTTGAATAAAATTTAAGACCCTATATTCTGTATTAAAAACCTGTCATAGGATTAGATTGTGCCCACGGGTGGTCAGGGCATCGGGAGCTGCATTACAAAAATTAAGAAAATTTCACCGAAAGTCAATTCAACATATATCTAACAATCTAAAAACACTCTTAACGTAAGAAATTTTTATAAATAGTTTCTTGAAAACATATGAACTACTTTTACAATTTTCTATGCCCATCTTTACTTTTTTGATTTAGTTGATTTTTTTTTCTCCTTTATTCGTCAAGAATTATTAGTTTGATTTTAAGTAGTCAATTTGTCAGCCCTTTCACTAACCGCTATTCTATCTTGTTAATTCTTTTAGGAAGTGATGCCATACATTGTCTTCAGATGAATCTGAATCAGAAAAATCTGAACATGTCTCAGATGATAGTATAAGTACGACTCGAAATATCATAAATGCCCTAGATTCTGAGTGTACAAAAAATGTTAGGAAACGTCAGTTTGAAACAATTTATCTACCATATGATAATAAAGTTACATCTCAAAACTCAGCTAAAGAGGCTGAAAACATAATAACAATGTCACAAAACATTGCTTATTGAGGTAAAATATTCTCACAATGTTTAAAACCTAGTCCAAATCCTAAAAAGTTATTTTTGAATTTTAGGATGAACTGCAAAATATGTTCCCCGATTTTTCTTAAATAGTCTCCAATATACCAATACTGTTTAGACAACACCAATGCACTAAATACTAAAAACAAGCACAGAATTCTCTAAAGGCAAATCCAATAATTTGTAATGTTCATCATCACTGTCATCTTGCTCTTCGTCTTCGAGTATGTCCTTGTATACACAATCTTCTTTAACAGATTACGTAGGACGAGATATACTTAAATCTAGAGCACCTCGAGAACTAATAAAAAAATAAAAAAAATGATTTAAATAAATTATTTTTTTATAGATACCATGCCAGAAATATTCAAAACAGAGATTCTTGTAGTGCACTTGCAAAATTTTTTTTGGGCGCAACATTCCATTTTTTATTGTAGAAAGTGATCGTTTTAAAAACTTTCTCAAATCGTCCGTCATACTCCGTCTCTTGAAGAAGAACTCTGACAACTTTACTTTTAGATACAAGTCAAGACATATTTCCTCATTTTTACGGGATTTGAGTAAAGATTAACACTGTATTAAAAACTAATCATAGGATTAAATTGTGCCCATGAGGGCTTTTGGTCAGGGCATCGAGAACTGCGTTATATCAAAATTAGAAAAAATCACAGACAGTTATTTTCCAACATAGTAAGAAGCACACACATATCTAACAATCTAAAAATACTCTTAAAATAAGAAAATCTAAACAAAAACCAGCTTAATTTTTGACAAGAAAAATCCAAAACAGAGATTGACAGTGCTCATTTTAAAAACTTTCTGAAATTGTTACGCCCATCATACTCCGTCCCTTGTAGAAGAACTCTGTCAACTGTACTTTTAGATAAAACAAGTGAAAAAATGTTGACAGCTAACAAAAAGTATTTAGACAAAGAATCGTCCTTAGTGATTCATGGATAGAATTATACGTCGGACAACAACAATAATGTTGTAACTATGTTACAGACTTCTGGCGGTCAGAGTCTCTTCTTGGATTCGTGTGACTTTTCCATCAGCAGGGAAATAGGAAAGGCTCTTGCTAATATATGTGAAATTTGCCAAGTCTAGGTATGGAAGTCAAGTTTATGTAGTGGCAAGTGTACATGGCAACATGTACAAAATGGGCCACCTTATCGACTTTTGATACAGCACGTGCAGCACTCATACTGGAAATCTACTTGCAAAAGATATAATAAAAGTTCAATTTAAAATGTTGGATCAAAAATAATTATCCCCGTTGAAACCCGATGATGCAGTAACAGGGATTCTTGTGTATTATTTATTAAAAATTTGCCTCTTATGAAGAAATAAATAGCCGAAAGGGTGGTGAAAGTAAAAACGAAGTTACTTTCAACTTATGCGATGCTGAGCTAGTAGAATGTGTCCAAGAAACAATTGTTATGTTAAATCCAACATCCGAATTCATTAATAAGTGTGAGAGCAAACAGTGTCCTATTGCCGACGCAGCCGAAGAATGGATAGACCTCCAAATATTAAAAGAGCTGCCAGAGACCGAACACAAATCGCATTAGAGATTTATATTATTGCTGCTAATTTTCTACACCCAGTTTATCGTGGTTGAAATATTGCTTCTGAACAAAAAAAAAGTTGTAGATTTTTTTCTTGATAACCTGAATATTAAAGGTTAAAAAAAAGAGAGCTTTTGCTCTTAAACTTTTGAAGATTCCAGCCTCTATCCTCAACTTGAGCGGGTCTTTTCAAATTAGTCCTTTGTATATTCGAATCGGAGGGATCGATTAACAAAAGAGAGGTCAAAAACTGTTACTTATTTATTTTTTTTTAAATACAGGTCTCAAATGAGTCTGATCAGTACTAGTATTTGGCGTTTTTATGTCTTTTGTAGTACGGTACGTATTTTTCATTTGTTGAAATTAAACAGTTTGTTCCTAGATTTAGATCTTTATTTCTTAAATCATGTGTATTGTGTATAGAATCTATAATATAAATTTTTGTCGTATAAGTTCAAAATTATATAGTTGGTTTTTTATAGTTTCAAAGTTACAAATTGAAAATTCTTTAATTGATGCTACTGCCGGCTAGTATATAATGAAGTATTTATACAAGTAAAAAAAATAATGTATGCTTCATTTTTGACCAATTGTTTATTCCTATTAATTATATTATATGTATATATATATATATATATATATATATATAATCTAATAAGCAAGCACTAATAGCATCACAAATGGACAGTTTGTGACGGCCCCATCCCTGTTTGGATCACCCTGTATATACTGTTTTTATACTGCTGTATGATCATGAACTTAGAAAGTTTAGAATTAGATAAACCTATATAGTCTCACGTTTCAGAAACTACGCGCCAAATGAGAACTATATTCACGACCGGGAATAACCTTTCCTTCGCCATGCGCATTGAAATCTACCGCGTATTTAGACTCGAGGGCGGCAACCTTTCGACCGTTTCGTCTGTCTCATCGCACATTGCACGGTTAGTGAATCATTCCCTACATTGGCTTGGCATTTCGGGGTGCGACCGGTGCGGTGGCATTGAAGTTTAGTCGGCGCGTAGAAGTAAATAAACAAACGATATTCAGTGTTTTCGTTATCAAGTAAATTATACAATATACAATGGAAGGTGAAGACCTCCAAAAAATTCAACGGCCCTTTAAAATATGCAACAATACTAGAGAAATTCGTAAGGGAATCGTTGCAACGTCGTTAGAAGACCTAACCTTAAAAGTTCAAGAAAAGTTGGACGTAGTAACGGACAACAATTTCACAGTTGTCCTTGAGGCCGACGGTACTGAAATAGACGACGAAGAATATTTTGCCACTCTAGATCCAAATACTAGCTTAATGATTTTGACTCAGAATCAGAAGTGGATGCCTGCATATCCGAGTTGCAATTTTAGCAAAGATCAAGTTGACGATGCCAAGGGCGATGAACTAGCCGGCTTAGTGGGTCGCTTGAAAACGAATCTATGTCATTTATCGCTTCTTGGGGGTCCAGAATTAGAATTGTTGAGTGATATGGATCCCGATTCTTTGGCAGATCTGACCTATCCTGATAAGATTTTTCTTGACCAGTTAAAGGAAGCTTCTGGACGATTCTTATGCGAAAAACGCCAGGCTCAAGATGCTTTGGATTTGTTAAGACTGTACCAAGAGAAAGAGGCGGCAGAGTCTGAGGCGAATTGAGTAATTTTGAATTTTGTATTCCTGCACTTGATGTTCTACCTATACCTTAATCCCTTTTTGTAACGTAAGTTGTGATTTTTAGTATCTATATTTTTGATATAAGTGTTTAACCTATTGTTAAGTGCCTTGTTATTTTTTTATTATACTTAGGTGCTGTTAAGTTCTGTACCCGTATGTTTTGTATTATATGCTCAATTATTATTTAAATAAATTTCTTGGTTACTTTTTATTTTGAGTTTTATTTTATCACATTTCATAGTCGAATTTAACTTACCTCTACTATCTACAATTGGAATTAGTTTTGGTACACTGGCTCATTTGGACGCTGATGTTGAATTTGACGCCATTCTCTTAGCATTTACCTTTTATATTATCAGCTTTTATATGGTTGTTCATATATTTTTATTAATGAAGGTACAGGACTCTAATAAATCTCTGAAAAGTACAGTAATAAAATGAAGTAGGATCTACATGCCCTTTTAACAGTTACATATAGTGCCTTGTTAAGTATATCTTATAATTGGTAATTTACCAGTACATTTGCATTTTAGAAAAAAAACCGAATACGTCAGTGATTTAAAATTAATGAATTCCTATTGGTATTTTATACGCTAGGACAAAGTTACGTTAAAAAACATATAATGCACACTATTTATTTGCATTAATTTTTTTTTTTTATTTCCACTCTTCATTTGTTTTCAAATGCCAATACAAGCAGTAAAACTGACTTGATATATGAACAGAAAAAAATTGAATATTGCTCTAATTTTTTTTACGAAAATAATAAATATAATGTTTCGACTTTTCATTTCTTTTAAATGTGAACACAAGCAATAAGAGTGACTGGATATATAAACACAAGAAAATTAAAAATTGTGTGTAATTTATACAATTTGACATTGGATCCTGTAACTGTATCAAAATCATAAAGATAGTAAGGGTTCGTCAAATTAGATTATTGCCTTCACTTTAACTCTTTTTAAAGCTGTTTTTACTAATTAAGTTGTTATTTTGTGCTTTCTGCATGTATGTAAGGCGTTATTAGTACGCTGTTTTTTTTTAATACTTGACTGCTTTAATTATTTTTTAGTACATTTTTTTAAAACAATTAGATTTTTGTTTACTAGATAAATAGTTTAATGACCAAAATTATTGATTTTAGTTACACCAATAATTTCATGTGTGGTTTCAAAAAAAGCTGTGTTAAACCTTCTGCCCTAGGTTAGTTATTAGGGCAAAAATATAACTAAATGTCTAAAAGATCTATGATGATAAATGTCTTGTAATAAAGAAAAAAAAATCAACTTTCGAGATTTTTGCAAGTCTTTGCGTTTTTGGGTCCGTGGACCCCGAGAAACATGTCCTCCCATTTTTGTCAGTCTGTCGGTCTGTATGTACGCGGCATAACTCCAAAAACTACTTATCGGATTAACTTCTAAAATCGAAGGTCATAAGGGAATGGCATGGTAACATTTTGGTAAAAATCCAATATACAGGGTGTCCAATTTTGGTTGTAAATGCAAGGTATCTCCGTTATTTGCAAATATTTAGGGTTGAGGTTTTCGCGACACCGTGCCACTTTTTTGTCAAACTCAAGCTGCCGTTATCAGATTTTCCATAGCCCGCCTGGCTTCGGAGATACAGTGCAATTGAAAAAGTTGCATTTTGGGACACCCCTCATATCTCGATTATCTTTTAACGTATCGAAAAGGTGAAAACTGGCTCTTATAGAGTTTTTTTACGTAGAATCCAGTGGCGTAGATAGATTTTTACTCGGGGCCGTCGTTTTTGATACATGACCCAAAGTCACGTTTTTTTAAATGGGACACTCTGTATATTTTTACGCAGTCCTATTCGTCTTATTATGAGCTTTTCAAAAATATATGGTTATCTATACTTATTTTAAAAAATAAGGCTGCAATTTAGGTTTGTAATAATATCTATCTATATTTTTCATAGTAAGCCATGGACTGATGGTCAAAAATGGCTTTGTCACTGCTTTGTCATAAAGTAAATGAAGTTTTGATGTTAATACTAATAGACGTGTTAAATTAGTCGCTCTGATTATTACTTTTTAACAAATGGCTGCAAATCAATTATTTGAAAACTTTGAGCAATATGATATGCTGACCTGTTTCATAGAGAGTCATGAAAATATAAACGCTGCTTCTGAGCTTTATTTCATTAGATAATGTTTTATTTTCATAATTATTATTGCAATCTTTTTTAAAACTTAAACTTTTATTATATAGATATCCGGAAAGGAGGCAGCCAAATAAATTAATATTCTATAGGCTGAAATCGAATTTAATAAATTTTGGCTCTTTCAAAAAGCCCAGATCAAACAAATATAACAAAGAGGATCGTGAGGCTGATGAAATTAACGTTTTAGCAAGTGTAAATGTAACGCCTGTAACGTCCTGTAGAAAAATAGAGAATGAAGTGGGTGTAATCAAGTCTCGGGTTGAAACGATTTTAAAGAAACATAAGTATAAACCTTATAAAGTCAGAGTTGTGCAAAATCTACATCCTGGAGATGCAGAACGACGTATTGATTTTTGCCAGTGGTATTTACAAAAAATTAATACTAACCAAAATGTTGGAAGGGCGGTTATATGGTCCGACGTATCGTATATAAGTAGTGCTGGAATTTTTAGGTAGGTACAATACGAGACACTGGTCACCTGAAAATCAACATTTGATATTTCCACGCGAGTAACAAGGAAGATTTGGCTTTAATGTCGCTTGTTTCGTACTAGGAACCAAAATAAAATTTCATATTTTTAAAGGAGGTCTCACTGCTAATCGAATCAAATATATTTCCAATAAGACGGAGCTCCAGCACATAACTCCCAAATTGTGAGGCGGTATTTAGAAGAGAACTTCCCCGAACGTTGGATTGGAACGCACGGACCTGTCCAATGGCCTCCTAGGTTGCCTGACCTGACCATATTGGACTTCTTTTTATGGGGTTACCTAAAAAATTTAATTTTTCGTACCCGACATAACACAGTTCAAGACCTACGTAACACTACCCAGCAGGCATTTTTGCAAATACAAGCACGCAATGTAGTCATTTCATATGCACTGGGTAAAATTGCAAGAGTGTGTGAAAGATGTCTAAGAGAAAATGGAAATCAGTTTGAGCAGTTCTTTTGAACATGACTAATTACGAAAAATAGATATACTTAATATATTCTTAAAAACTTAAACTGTAGTCTTATTTTTAAAATAAGTATAGATAACTATATATTTTTGAAAAGCTCATAATAAGACGAATAGGACTACGTAAAAATATACAGGGTGTCCCATTTAAAAAAACGTAACTTTGGATCATGTAGGATCAAAAACGACGGCCCCGAGTAAAAATCTGTCGTCACTGGATTCTACGTAAAAAACTCTATAAGAGCCAGTTTTTACCTTTTCGATACGTTAAAAGATAACCGAGATACGAGGCACACTGGTTGATTTTGCCAAAAACATGGCATAAATGAATCCGTAATGTGTCTGCAGTATTTTGTTGAGTAACATATGTCCACTTTGGTGAAGTCAATTATCAAAACTGTTTTCTTGCTAATTTGTTTGAATTTTATTTATTATACAGGGGTTAAAATAAAAAAAATTGCTTTAATAAGATAAGAGTGTCTTTTATCTATAGGGTGTCTGCAAAATCTAGAAATATATACCTGGCGCTAAGATATAATGGTCTAAACTAACTTAACCTCAGTACTAATGTAGGGAGTGTTCGAGATAAAAGGTGTTCATTTTTATACTTTAGTTTTTTGATATACCTCGTACATTTCTAGATATAACTAGGCAGGATAGTGGGTCCAATGTTTGCAATACCCTCATAATAAATTTTAGAAAAATCTACATTCGACGTTACAGCACATAAAAACATTTTTGGGTAGAATTGTTGTCCGTTATAGCATTTCCAACCTTACCGTCATCATTAAAAATAGTTTTTACTTTACTTGGACAACAATACCACTCAGGTTATAATCAGAGGGAATAAGGTTTTTGATCCGAAAATCCATGTTTATTTTTCTTGTACTTAATGGGGCGAGAAAACCGTGTTGAGGAAGGCCTGCAATTTTGCCAGATTATGATATCAGGTTTCAATGAGACTTCAATGTTTCAGGACATCGCCCTATGTTTGAAATATTCTTAGGCTTATTTGATTAAGTAAATTTTGAAGTGGAAGTTAGCCTGAGATCCACTCACAGCAATTCTATCAGGGTAACAACTTTTTTTTTCCTCAAACCTGGTCATATGAACAATGTATAGAATTAAGGTTTAGAGCTTGTATTCGTATGAATTTATAATACGATAGCTTCGGTTCAACCACCAATGAAGGAGCTTCGTCTCCAGTAATTCAGGAATACGAGTATTGATTTTTTTATTTCAAGCGTTGAGAAAATCTCTGCTTTTGCAGGCTCTTCATTTACTGTTTTTAATAATTTTGCCGTATTTTTATTATTTTCGCTCCTATACTCCATTTGGGCAGCATAAGCTAATTATTCTAGACTATAATTTTGGCGTAATTTTTTAGATTTTTGTCTTTTTGTTCTCTCATTACATTCTTCGAATTTTAGTTTTTTTCGACCCCTATTGGCACCTTCATTATTATTACGAGAAAATGAAATTCTTGTTTCATACACTGAATTCTTCAAAAAATCGTTATTTTTTTCTGTTTGTAGAATTGCATTTATTCTTAAATTTATAATAAAAGTTATTCAAAGTTTTTTAGCCTCAGTGGTTAATGATGTATAGCCAGTCAGTTTCAAAAGGAATTTTGTAGTTAGATTTTTTCTGGGAAACTAATAATAATAATACCCTCCTAATCCCTATAAAAACTTTCTTCAGTAACAAAAAGATAATATTTTACAATTATTAGCATTAAAAAGATGTTTTTGGACATATTTCCATATCGCTTTATTATTGAGAACATGCTAAAAGGGAAAAGTAAAAGTGTGTAAATCGGTTAAGAATTGCAATGCGTGTTGCATTTTAAATAAATTTTTACGAAAATTTACGAGAAAAGCAACAACTAGACTATCCTTTTGCTGTTGCATCCCTTAGCGGCTATTTTATAAACTAAAGAATATGTTTCAGCTTTTTTAAGTGGCTACAATGGTTTATACATATTTGTCTAAAATTAAAGACCAATATGGCTGAAATATGGTTGGTGGTCAACCCTGATTTAATTACTCTATATTTTCTTATGGGCATTTTCGGGCAATGTATGTTAGCAGAGAACATAAGAAGAAGGTACGCGTAATTTACAAAAATATTTGCGATAGGTGAAATGTGGTGAAATCATAAACAAAATAACTTTTCAATTTTGAAATTAAAAAAAAAAATCATCAAAAAATACACTTTTATTTATAACCCACTTAAAATTGTACGAAGTTTGAATATAATGTTATGACATACAATATTTCTAAAAAACACACCTTGCTCGTTGTTTTCCATGATAAAAAAATCTTGCTTATTAATCATCAAGAGGATATTTTATTCACTAAGAAATCAATTTAGTTACGAATAGAAACGTATGAAAATCACCTCTAAATTGTTCAAATTTTACATTTCTTAAAACAACTCAGCACTTTCTATAACATCAGTTTCAAAGGCTACTAGCTACTTGATATATTAGAATGCCTACTAGTTCAGTTTAAAGCAAAATATATCCAAAAAAATATTTTCAATTTTGCCATGTTTTCGGCAAAATCGGCCAGTGTGCGAGGGATGTCCCAAAATGTAATTTTTTCAATTTGGCCCTGTATCTCCGAAACGAGGCGGGCTATGGAAAATCTGATTTCGGCGGCTTGAGTTTGACAAAAAAGTGGCACGGTGTACTGAAACAAAAAAGCGGCTTCACGAATTGTAAAAAATAAGCATTATTAAGAAATGGCGGCCTAATTAAATGTTTAAAAATTCAGTAACAAAAAATACTTTTTTAAAATCCAGTGTGAAACAATTCGAATCCTATATAGCAAAACAAAGCAGACTAATAGAATGTTTAAATATTCGGTAAAATTCCATTTTCTGGAAGACCATTTTATGAAGGAAAATAATAAAGGACATAATTTAATTTTTATAGACTATATAGAGTTATAAAAAATAAACAGTAATATTAATAATAATAACAACAATAATTAAATTAAAAAGTAAAAAAAAAAATAAAATAAATTCTTTTTATAGGATTTGTTATTACGAAATTATAATATGCATATATAGATATTTATATGTTTGCAAATTTTCTGGAAATACTACTGGATT
This sequence comes from Kuschelorhynchus macadamiae, assembly GCA_030620095.1. Lineage (NCBI taxonomy): Eukaryota > Metazoa > Arthropoda > Insecta > Coleoptera > Curculionidae > Kuschelorhynchus > Kuschelorhynchus macadamiae. The sequence continues at coordinate 1,254,226 of JAUTXW010005419.1, forward strand.
TTCTTTTTGTCAAACTGTGGTCAATTTTTGTGCCGAACATTAACATGTTTTAATAAAAAAAAACTATTAACTAAAATATCAATTCATCCACACGACAAATCCGATCACAAACGTAGACCAACGTTAACCATACGTCATGCGGTAATTTGTCAAGTCACTCAGACCTTTGCACTGGAAGACATAATAATTTTGTTTGTCAAACATTTGTCGTAAGTGCGTAACTGAACGTCTGACTACGATTTACGTATCCCAAGGGGTCTGGATTCTGGATTGGATAAGAATTAATATAGAAAATGTCTCTGAATAATATACTGATGTTTGCCGTCTTCTGATAACTCTTCGATTGTTAATACATTTTTAAATAGCGACCACTCATAGGTATAAACAGGCTTTCCTCAGAGCCTGATTACCAGAAAACTAGAAAAACGACTACTTTATTTTTATTTCAGTCGATATTACTGCCGTCCTATCAAAAAATGCAGTATGTCGGTTTTAAGTCATTTTTAAACTTTAGTACAGTCGGACTCTTCGAAATCAACATTTTTCACCTAATAATCCATTTTTTCAGAAAAAAACTTTTTTCTTCTCAAAATATTTCAAAAAATTTGCAGTAAGCAAAGTTTTTTGCGTTAGTTAAACGTCATCCGCTAATACGAAAAACGCAGTCAATTGCCAAATTAACTGCAATTTCTTGGTATACGATCACGAAACGTCATCATATCCTTACAAAAAAATGCAGTAAATTAATATCGCTAGGCTAAAGAGCAGTATCTGCCCGATTATGCTGCATTTTATTATTTAGGCGTGAACTATTACATCACATTTTACTCAGATAAAACGCAGTCTGTGTAAGCAGGCATCGGTTCACAGCTAAATTATAATGAAAGGTATTTATCAGTGAAGTTTTGCGTGATTTGGGAGTGATGGAAAATAGCAGAGCGGTAAGCATTAGAGCGCAAATTTAGTAATAAAGGGCAGTAATATTTATATACGAATTCGAAACTCACCATTGGGATCTTGGAAACCATAAGAGATACGAGGACGGTTAAATTAGGGCAGAGTTGCGCATTTGCGTGCCTAACAATATGCTGTTAGGAAACTTTTTAAATTCCGAGTAGTTTTTATAAATTTTATAAAATCGTTTTATTTTTCCCTGAGTTTCTTTAATTAGATATTTTGAAGTAAATCTCACATGATTGTACCCACTTTTTCCCCTCTACTTACGTTTATTAAATTTAAGATCCGACGTTTCATCTCCGAGAGGCCATCATCAACTTAATTTTTTGGAAGCTTATAAGCTTAGATATATACAATGATATATCACACTTAACCAAACAATGCGTAATAAATAAAATCGCCATAAGGAGCAATGTGTTAACGAGAGATGCATATACGCATCTTTTTAAATAATAAATATGTGTCTGTAACAACATTTTTGAGCAAGTGTCATAAATGTATTTATGTATTTGGGAGGCCGGTCATAAGCTTCCAAAAATGAGATAAAAAATGCAGGTCCGTATATTCGTAAAATAAAGATAAAAATCGAAGAAATTGTCCATATTTCTCAAAGAGACCTAGAAGATAAGGATGGCTGCTGGGAGCCCAAGTTTAATAATGTAATTTTATAGAAAGAAAAAAGTGGCTACAGTGATGTGACATTTATTTCAAAATATCTGATTTAATATACTCAGGAAAACATAAAAACGATTTTGCAAAATTTCGGAACCACTCGAATAATATTTGGTTTCTACACGGCGTGCTGCTAGGCACATAAATGCGCAACTTTACGTCAATTTAACCATCCTTCTATCTCTATTTTCCAGGATCTCATTGGTGTGTTTCGAATTTGTAACAACCTGTATAGGGCGGACCAATTGAAATTCTACAATTCATGAATGAGAAATCCAATTGATAATAATTAATTACCTAACAAGTACAAAAAATGTTTGACTCATTCTACTTTTTTGTGATCTCATTTCATGTTTCTGAAAATAAAGAAACATTACAAGGCGCTCTTGGATGAATAAAAAGTCAGGGTTTTCAGTAGCTTCAAAAAGAAGTTCTTTAATTTCAAAAATATGACTAAAAAATACAAATTGAATATTCTAAAGTTTCCAAATTTATATTAGTCGGTGCTCCAGAGGATAATAAGGGAACAGCATAAGATTAACATCATTTTAATTTTTTTTATTTGTAAGTAGCTCTCGGTAAGCTTTAATGTCAAATGAGGGAGGGAATTTTGGGAGAATATTTAAAAAAATACCAATGTACGTATGAATTCAATTGTATATATTCAATGAACTGCAATATTATAATTCACCATTGACGAAAATATCTTGTACTTTTTATCTTTATATTCTTGGTTTTCTCTTGCTGTAAGTGTGTTTATGTGTTATAGGTATTCAACATTCAACCTAGAACTTTTATTTCAACTATCTAGTATTGTTTTATAATATATTGAAAATCACCTTTTCTGTCATATAACCTAATGCCGGTATTTCAAACGATACTAGGACAGAAAGTAGTATGTTTCAAAAGAAAGATGACTTACTGCATTGTTGCTTAGGAACCGTTGGACTAATATCACAAGCCCAATAGGCAAGAACGCATCCGATTGAATATATTTTTAATCATTTATGCAAATACTATCAAGTTAATCTCAAAATACATCTTAATATCTATATTTTGACATCCTTTTCTCCGTGTAAAAGATTTTTTCATAGATATTTTGAAGTTAATGTATGTAATGTAACGTAATATGTTTTTTCTTTTCACTTTTAACATTTCAATGCATTATAACAACCACTAAAGTAACAGATGTAAATATTTAATTCATATTGATGACATTTATATCATTGTACCCCATTAGAGGTGTACAATGACACATCATATGGGATACATTAACTAGGATATATTTGAAATAATGTTGAAAATAGTTTTGATAGTACTTTATTAAAAAAAAACATTGTCGTGTTATGACATGTTATATTTATATCGTAAATTAACACTATTAACTGGTTTATACATAGAAAAAAAAATAAAAAACAAAATTTGTCAAATTAACACAACAGTTTAAATCCACTGAAAATTATAATAGTTTAGATCAACAAAGAATATTCGGTTTTGTTAATTTAAGCAAAAATTTAAAAAAACAAGCAAAATACCTAATTATTGTCACAACAACTTAAATCTATTGAACATTATAAGAGGTTAAATCAATAGAAAATTTAAACAAACGTGTTGTTCTAGAAGTGCCTTGGGTAACATTAGGTTCGGGCAGTTTAAGAAGAACATCTATCTGATGTTTACCGATGCTGTCTCTGGCGTATTTGAAAAAACAAAGGTCTCTGATGTAACCTTTTTTCTTAAATAAGATACTTGTAACTCTGAATAACCATATAAATCTATAACTTGGCCTACCTAAGTGACGACTGATCTCTCTTTTTCAAACTTTATTAAAAGGAAACCTCCTTCTTTTACCGCACCTGGAATTACCGGCTTCAAATCTTCCCTTTTTTTCATTTTCAATATCTAACATTTCAGAATCATCCGAACTATCCATGGGTTCAAACTCTCCCGATTCACTGTTTGTATCTGATCGACATTTTAAACTTTCATTTCCCTTGTTTGCCTTTGTACTGGAACTCTCTACCTCTAAGAGAAGTTTAGCGCTTTTTAACTCTGACACTTTTTGTCTCCGTTTTTTATCTCTTTGTTTTTGCTCCTTTATTTTTTGTGAATCTTGTAGTCTATTTTTTTTTCAGGAGTATCTGTGTACATTCCGGATTTCCCCACGAGATCTCCCGTTGTTTCTTTTAATCCTATTTCTCTGATTTTTTTTCTATGGCTGACAGCTTCAGGCGTAACTATTTTCGAGATAGAGCAATGGGGTTTAGTGCTGGTTGTGATAAACTTTCCGTCTCAGTAACAGCTGATTCTTCAATATTTCTACCTTCATCCTGATTTGTTCCATTCTTCTCTTGTGAATTTTCATTTTCATTTAGAATTTCACAGGACAAAAAATCATCTTCTGCAAATGCTAACTTGTTGAATGGCCATATTCAAGGCTTATTGAAACCACCGATAATATTTTTTGCCGTAAATGATTCCAAAAATGCAATTTTAGCAAGCCTCGGTATGTCATAAATTGTAAGGCTCTTCCCAGCATTATTTATATGAGAATCATTGTTTGAAATTTTTAGTTTTCCCTTAAAAGGACCAAACACCCCTATGTCAAGCGGCTGTAGTTGGTCACAACACACGAACATAGTTGACGGCCTCGATGGAAATATGGCTCTGGCGATTGTCACAGAAGAGCAAAATGGGATTCGTCTTGGAACTTGAAGTATGCTCTTGGACGTGCATCAGAAAATTCATCCACAAAGAACAACTCATCCAACCTGACTTAGCTGCTAGGCCTTTGGCTACCTTCTGGAGCACCGTTAATAAAATAATCTTTATAATGAACCCTTGAGAACACAAAAGCTGAAGGAATAGTGTTTCCTATAGCTATACAGCAAAACAAAATGTTGCTAATTTGCCACGCTATGATGAAACCAATTGACCTACATGCTTTTGCTTTTTGTCATCCAAAACACGGGGAGTGGAAATAATAGTAGTGACTGAAATTCGATCAGGGGTAAATTTATATTTATTAGAACATCCTCATAATTTTTATAGAACTCATTTACATCATTTGTATTAAATCGAAATGCTCTAGCAGCGCTAGGTTTTTTAAATTAAGACGTCCATAATTTTTGCTAAAACCCCACGACCTATCACGGCCAGTCATTTTCTGTTCTTGCTAACTTGGTAGACATTCTAATTCCAGTTTTTTGCGTATTCAGAGGCAAGTTTTTCAACCAGATATTATAACGTTGATCCATAATGCATCTTGCTTTCAACACAGGACAGAAAAAATTAATATTTTCTTTGTAGGATGGCATCCCACGCACGCCTTAAACTTGTAAGAAATTATTTAAATTTTTAACAGTTCTATGTTTTTGTACTTAACTTCTTACAGTAAAATTATTTTTTGCTTTTTAGTTCAGTTTTTAAAAACAGTTTTGCGTTTATTTTATTTTGTACTTTTAGCATTATTTTTTACTAATAATAATAAAAGACAGACGTGGGGGCAGATTGATACACATAAAAATAATTTTTTTCTGTAAACGTGCATAATCCTGTAATAAACAGGAGCATAACCGTAATTTTATACAAATAGACTTACCTCTCAAAATTAAAAACTGACAAATATAATAATAACAATCAATTTATGCTAGCGCCGAAGTAAACACAATAAAAAACTTTAAGGTTACGAATTCACGTCCATGACTGTTTTAAGAAAGGCAATGCAGCAACGTCACTGAAATTTTATGGGGTGATTCAGGATTGTAAGACCCATATACTGGTGAAAGTTGGAATCTTGTTTATCAATTTCTGTAATTTATGACGACTGCATCATAGTGATCCATGTATCAATGACCCCCCTTTCTCCTATTTGAAGATAAAAATAGTTTATCGAAAAAAAGTATTGGCAAGGCGACAGGCTAGAATTCGAATTTTAACATTTAGCCACAAACTTAATTTTACGGTGTACACCCCACTGCAAACCAACATTGCTTTTCTTATTTATAGGTTCATTTCGGCGGAGTGTAAACAAGATTTTGGTATGAAGCCTCGTGGTGCAGTCCATGCTTGAATTTCTCAACCTGTACTGTTAGATGGATCTGTGCCGTTAGTGTTAGGTTAGCATAAAATATGTCGAGAAAACCATCATATAATAAAAATAATGAAACATAACAAATAATAAAAATTTTGTTGTACAAGGAAAAGAACTGTGGCATGTAGTGGGGTGTACACCGTTTCGGAAATAGTTACGAAATATGTTATTTTCGGCTATAGTCAGGCAGGGGACATTTTAAAGTGGCCCGTTCGTTGCATAGTTTCTTTCCTCGCTTTTTTGTAACTTTCGCTATGATTGAGTAAATTAGTTTTTTAATATTTATATTTTATTATTATATTATATAACATTTTTATAAGGCGAGTGACATATTTTATCCACTGAGAATTTAATAGAATTTTTGAAAATTATCTATACTGATTGGACTAACATCTAACTTGTATAAGTGATAAGATCCATCGTTTATCATTTGGGACGTAGCTAGTCCTAAACCGCAATATGTTAGAGTATCAATTAAATGCGACAGCTCAACTCCGCAACTGTTGAAAAGGCCGGCCCAAACCGACAAAAAATTCTAAAAAGGGACGCTTAACATAATTTGCAAAGTTAGACTGTTTGTATAAAGGACATTTTATAGGAAAGGATTAAAGAACTGACAATTCTGAGGGGCTGGATAACTCGGATCATTTATATTTTTGTTTTTTGATTAAATGTGGTTCTTTTCTGGAGACTGGTTGCTTTATACTTAGTTTCTATTCGTCTTACTTACTTTTTATCTTTTTTTAGATAATTCACCACTTTGTCAAGAGAGATTAAAATAATTTAATTTAAAAATTGCTCAGATCTAAAGCAAAAGCGATATTTATGCTTCAGGGGGACCAGTGTGTGTGAACTTGCTCAGTTTGCTCACTCTTTAGTTTAGCGCTAAAAAAGAGTGTGGTGATTGACTATATATACATAAAATACTGATAATTCCAGTACTAAAACAAATGTATCAAATGCGCGCGTATTTCAAATCTGATTTACGATGATTTGATGAATGATTTTATGACTTTAATGATATTTTATGCTTTAATGCTGATTTTATTGACAAACCGGTGCTAACCTAACGCTAATCGGGCAGATTCACCTACACGCAGTTTTGTTAAAAAAAATTCGTTATTATATTGTAGACATGGAATTCGGTTACCACGCGCTTTCTTTACAGCAAACCTAACCAATCCTAACCTAACCCAGGCCTAATTTTTATTAATTATAAGTTTTGTTATGAATCCACCTAAACGGGGATTCGAACAAATGAGTCGCATCCAAAGCCGAGTATCCTACTACCGAGTCACGAAGCCCATCCTGAACATAAAACTTGTTTATTCTCTGAGGAAATAAGCAACAAACCAATAGGAACAATCTGTGTTGTGCTTTATAGAAGACGAGTGAGATTTAAGGTTTTGTCAATGGCATGAATTCTATTGTCATAAAGTCAACTATGCATTTAGTAGTTTTCGATAATAAAGGCGAGTGAAAATAAAGGCTCGACATATTATTTTCCTCCGGGTCTAGATTTTCTTTTGCTGTCCCGTCTTTTCCGAGGTTTATTCTTCGGCCAAGCACCTAAACTAGAAATTTCTAATAGGTATAATTAAACCATTTCCCCTTGAGAGTGTTCTGGGTCCGCCCTTGTAAAATACAGGTGTATGGGTTAAGCGTTTATAGCGAAAGGCTTTTTTCCTAAAGTAGTGATATGTAGGAAAAAAACGTAATAGGCTGTTTACAAGCAATGGACGAAAGCTGATTTTTCTGCACCGTAATCTGCATATTATTCGTTACAAATATACTTTTATAGTTTTGTATTTTTATTTAAAATACGTATTTGTGTGTTTATTTTATAATATGTTTTTAATTACATATAGTGATTTTATAGGAAGCACTACTTATGTATGTTTTTCATTATCATTACTAAAAAACATTTTAACTATCACTATCTTGCTTAAAAAAATACGGATACAACTGGATCTTTGTCAAAATGTATCCTAACGGATATTTGAAAATTACACCAGATTCGCCGGATACCAAATCCGTAGCCAGTTCCGGTGGCATCAAATCAAATCAAATCAAATCAAATCAAATCAAATAATTTTTACGAAATAAAAAGATAAGTTTTTTTTTTAATGTTGTATGGTTTCCGACATATAATAATAATTTGCAAAAACTTTAAGACAGCTCTAAATACGCTATAGCCTACGCTATACCAATTCATATTTTAAAAACAACTAAACAAACTTCGTTACTAATTGTGTACGTGTTTTGGGAGCTCCCGACAATAAAAGTGAAGTGGTGGAAATTATAGACAAAATATCGATCGAACGATCGATATCCGAAATAAGTGGGAACGTTTACGTCCCATTTCTTTCTTGGCATCCCGTTATTAAATGTAGGGATTTTTCGAAATAGTAAAAGGGAGCTATTGTAATCGTGAAAAAATCACCTTCCGAGATTTTTTCAGATCTATACGTTTCAACTTTAAAATTTTGGTACGAATCCGATGGCGAAATAAAATGGCAGCTCCATTAATTATTGAAAAATTCACGTTTTAGCGTTTCTAGTAACATTTGATATGGAGTTAAGATCAGTGGCGGCTCGTGGTGTTTAGGCTAGGGTAGGCGACAACCACAATAATTTCAAGAATAATGACGTTATAAGAAAACGTTAAGCCGCGTACACACTTAGCTGACAACTAAGTTTTATAAATTAAATTTATCCGCCTATCTTTTAAAAGGGCGAATTTACTTATTATGACATCCGTAAAGTTATCAGCCTTCTGTAAGGAGCAGAACAACTCTTTTTCTATTGAAATTAGCGCAAGTGACGATAAACGTTCATTTTTTATTGTATTGCGAGAATACGTTTTTATTCGCTTTAAACAAGAGAAATGTCTTTCCACTGAGGTACTTGTAATAGGTATGGTAGCAATTAACGCAAAAAGTTTGTAACTTTCAGAAAATATTTCTTGAAGTTCATTTTTTACGAAATGTTTTAAAATTGCCTCGACGCTCAGCAATGCAAATTGTTCATCGAGATATATTACACTAAGCTCATTAATTAATTTTTGTTTGTCAAAGAAATTTTTATAAAAGTTGGTCACATTCGTCACAAATTCAAGCGGAAAATTTTTGCTATATTCTTCGAATTTTGAGGAATCCGCTAAAGAAAAATATAATAACTGAGACATATCTGCAAACCTAACTTCTATTTGAGTCACAATATTGTCAATTATCTCATAAAATAAAATGCGTAAAGAACTTTGCTCATCGCCTTTAATGGTGTCCGATAACTTAATTCTTTTTGACAATTGCCCTGAGTCCCTATTATTAAAAATCCTTGTTTGGGCTTGTTCAAATATTGTATTAAACATTGTCTCATTTCTCAATAACTTGATACGATCTCTTGCCATAAATATTTGCTTTTTACAATAGGTGATGTCCAATGATTTTTTCTGTAGAATGTTGAAAAGGGGGTCAGTTATGTCAAAAATATGTTTATACACAGCGGTAAGAAACGAAAATTCTAAATCGTTCATAAATTTAAGATATCCCTTGGCCCCGTTTATTGACTCAGCCGATGATGATTGGTCGTCAATAATTTTAGAAAAAACTAATTTTAGGCCTTCCCATTCAGAGTGCAAGATTTGAATGATTTTAGAACGGGAAGCCCACCTGGTGTCTGAACTGGAAGAAATCCTCTTTCCTATCGTCGAATCTAAAGTAAATGTCCGTTTTGCAGACTGATGAAAAAATCCGGGAATCGAGGACGCACTTGCGAAAAAAATTCGGCAATTTTTTATATTTTTTGAACCAGTTTGTAAAACCAAATTCAATCTGTGCGCACTACAATGCGTAAACAAAGCAAAAGGAGCATCATCTTTAACTTTTTTTTGCAAACCATTCAATGAACCTGCCATCACACTAGCACCATCGTAGCATTGCCCAACTAATTTTGTTTTATAATCGAAATTGCCTATGACTGTAACAATTAATCCATACATTGCGTCCGCTGTTCTGTCTTCGCTAACGTCATGAAAACCCAAGAAACTTTCTTTGATTTCACCGTATTTATTAACGTACCGAATTGAAATCGCACATTGGGACTTCTCAGAAATATCCGTAGTATCGTCAGCTTGCACTGCAAAAAACAACGACTCTTTTATCTCCCTATGAATTGTATCTGCAAGGTAATCGGAAATACACGATATCAAATCATTCTGGATAGTTTTTGATAAACCAGAAAAAATATTTCCAATTTTTTTTAAATGTTGTTGTATTTCGTTATCACGTTTAATTAACAGATTAAAAGTTTCCCGAAAATTTCCCGCACTAACGGAATCGCTTTTTTCATTATGGCCTCTGAAAGATAATTCTTGCTTTGCTAGGTGACACGTAACATCGACCAAATAGCTCATTAGAAGTCTGTTTTTTCTCACCTCCTCATTATATAATTTAAGAGACAAAGAAGATTGTAATTGTAGCGCATCCTGTATAGTGCTACTGTTTTTTTCTAACCGCTTTAAACTAAGATAACTGCTTAAATGTTCTTTCGATGATTCATGTTTTTTTATGGCCGCAGATAAATTTTTCAAATCAGAAAATCCCTGACGCACCCAAGTATTGTTTCTGCCTTTTGCCAAAAGTAAACATGGCCAATAAAACAAATTTTGTTTAAAATAGCTACCACATATCCACTGATGCCTTTCGTACCACTGAGCTTTAAACGATCGTGAAAAAGTTTGGCCCTGTTTTTTATCAGGCTTTAAAATATTGAGAAGTGGCGTGGGGCGGCCAAAATAAATAACATCTTTTCGATCGTTTTCGTTTAGACGCGAAAATGGTGTCTCGCACAAAGAGCAAACAATATCATGCACCGGATTATTCGTCATGACTTTTTAAAAATCCATTAAAAAAAAAACAAAGCAACGTAATGTACCTATATAAAATAGAACAAACCGGGAAAAACGCACTTAACCTACGGTCGACGCGACGGTAAATTCATCGAATATGAACCGTCCAACCCCTAAAACTAGCGAAACTACACTTAAAAGCAAAATATTTAATACCTAAATATGTCTATTAGAAACAAATAAAACAAAAATACTTATCCGTTTATCAGGATTTCTTCGTTTTTCTTCTGGCCAATGCCGATAAACAACCAAAATCACAAATTAAAGCACAGAAAAACTAGACGCGGTCGTAAAATAATAGTCAAAAAAACACACACGTATCACCGTCCAATGTTTTTATTTATTGATCGATATCAGAAAACGAGAGCGGTCAGAATGTAATTGACAAAATTTCAAATCACTTGACCGGAAATCCGAACGAACGATAATATTGCATCATGCATACTATTTACGATTTTTACGAATTATAAATGAGATTAATGAGAATAGTAGCAGGTGGCCAACGTTGCCAAACGCAAAATTTGTAAATACGGTTTCGCAAGCTTGAGAAGAATTTCTTTATTTTTCTTGAGATGTACCTAGATTTTGTTTAAAAACCTCTTTCAAAACCACCCTAACAACATTGAAACTGCTTATTTTATTTTTTTTTTATGGTTTGCAATGTTTGCATATGTAAGGCTGCCAACCGTCCCGCATTCTGCGGGACAGTCCCGGATTATCATTTAAGGTCCCGCGTTACAAATAAGGTTAGAAATCGTCCCGCATTCTCTAATTATGTCCCGCAAGTCCCGAATTGCAACAAATCATATTCTAAGTTCCCATGTTTATCGGTTTAATAATACAGAGAAGTACCATTTTAAGAAGATTTGATTAAACTAAATTATGTGTTATAAATAAGCCTTAATTAAAGAAAATACCAAAGTGTAGAAACATGTTTCATTTTATTATTATTAAAAAAACCTCACCTAACCTAACATTTATGTTTAATGTCTTTAATTTTTTTGCTTTAGTATATAACAGAATGTTCGGATAATCAATTTAATTAATTAAAAAATTAATGCTGAAAATAAAGAATTTTAGAATATGGTTAATGCGCCTACAACGCATACTAAAATTTGTGTCCCGCATTCGTAAATGAAAAAGTTGTTAGCCTTATGCATATGCATATTTTCTAAAAACGTAAAGCAGTTCAGGTGAAAATTCGAGAATTTGGCAACACTGCCAGATGAACAATATTGGAATCCAATGCGAAGACGTCAAATATTTGCCGAAGGCGGACGATCGTTTCGCCTACTGTAGTAGTTTATTTCGCGTGATTTTCTCTGTATGTCGGTCGCTGGTCGTCGGCGATGTGCGTTTTCGTGGGTTGGCTGGCTGCCGTAGAGAACATCTAAATTTAGGCGTTTGGGATATATCGCCTCTAAACGTACATAGGTTTCGCATGTAACCGATGTTTATTTAAATGTTAGGAATTTCTAAGGGAAACGCACGGGTTTTTTCGAAAGTTTTGTATATTTTGTGATGTTAAACGGTTAAATATTGTTTAATTGATATGAGATATTAGATTTTTTGGGCAGTATTTAGGCACGATTATTCAAGGGTAGGCGGCGCCTACCTTGCCTACCCTGACGAGCCGCCACTGGTTAAGATAGCAAAACAAAATGGCAACCTAATAAAATATTTAACAAATCAGTCTGAAAAACTACTAATTAGATTAATTTCAAATTTTGTGCAAGCATTAAATATAATATAGAGACAAATTGGAAAAGTTGTAGTACAAATTTCAGACGGCGGAACAAAATAGCGGCCAAATAATTTTCTTTAAGCGACGTAAATAAATCTTATTCAATTGACTTTAAATTTTGCAGAAAAATTAAATGTAATATAGGATAAACTGATACGAGTACAAAATGGGGATGTGTGTCAATGTAAAAACTACTATTGAATTGAGTTTAAATTATGTCCAAAAATCAAGTGTGGCATAAGTAGAAAATGATAAAATATTGATAGGAATCCAATATGATGGACAAAATGTTGCCGACAAAAGTGTTTGAGAAGACAGTATATATATTGCTAAATGACTATGCACTGAACTAAATTGAATCACATTTCACTATTCCTAATAAAATGAAAGATTCATAACGAGGGAAATTCTGGGTAAAGGAAATTTATCGATTTTTTAATTATTATTTGCATGTCATATAAATACGTATTGTAAAATTTTCATTCACTGGTTTAAATTTTTTTTAAAAAAACTTTTATTAGGTTCACTTGTAACGTAATTAACTATGTATATAAATAAATATAGGAAGCCGATTTTAACATACTTGTGATTTTATTGTATCGATTTAAAATTTTGTAAGCGTACATAATTCAGATAATAATATAATAATTTGTTAACATCGGGCTGATTTATGGTTCCAATTGGTACCGATCGATTTTAATCTAGTTCTAAATGTTATGAAGATCTGAAAATTTTCAATCCTAAATAATTCAGATGATAATATAATAATTTGGTGCCATCGGGCTGATCGATGGTAACAAATGGTACCCGTCGATTGTAACCTATTTCTAACAGTAAGGATTTGAAATTTTGTAACTATATCTAATTCGGATAATAATAATACAATTTGGCACCATCGAGTTTTGAATAGTGACTGAACAAAATAAATTTTAAGAAAATTACATTATTTTGTACTTTTTAGTGAGTTACTGACGCGTGTTTACTAGATATTTTAAACTATAATTAAATCGTTCAGTGTTGCTCGCATTGATAGCATAAAGCATGTTTGTCATGTTAGCATTAAAACTATTATTTTTATGTAATCTTAGAGCAAGAAACTGGGCCATGGCTTGCAACGGAGAAGATCTTTTAAATAAAATAAACGATCTGCATAAAAGTCAGAAGTTATGTAGCTTACACTTGAATCATCTTCTTACTTATATATGGATATTACAAAAAATATAAATGATCAGAAAAATTGAATTTGCTGACCACAAAACCTGTGAAAATCAGAAACATAATATTCCATTTTTGTGATGTGGGAAAACCCTTTCAACATGCTACTAAAACACAATGTTTTCAAGTTCAGCGATATAACTGATCTAACAACGGTATTAAATTTTAACATTGCCCTTATTCCTTCATAAATCTATAGAAACTCAAACCACTCTCTATGTGCATAACTAGTATGTATACACTAATTTATCAATATAAATATATTAAGCTTGGTTCAGTATTACTCACAAAATATTTTAATAACGTCCTGGTCAGAATAAATAAAAAATTTCGAGTACATCTTTGAGTTCTCTGCCCAGCTAACGCGGTTCGAGTAAACTTCTTTATGAATGAAAATTCCAGGAGTGCAGTATCTGATTAGTTGTTAATCTGTGCCCAAACTTTGCCAACGTAAGCCAAATGCGCCCATATGCGAATTTGATCGGGAAAACTCGCGAAAAACTCGCCTTTGCTTATAACTACGAAGTCAATGCGGCCGCCAGCCGTGATCGATTCCAAATGAAACGAAACCTCTCAGGAGATCGCGTTGCCCGCCATGGATAGTGTGTCGCGGAATTAAGAGAACGGTCAACGAGTTTATACACTTAGAATAATAGAGGGAATTTCCAAATTGAAAAAATATAAATTATGTATTATTTTATTTATTTGTTTCTGTTTGGAAATATTTATTGGGGGGTCATTGACCATTTGACCTAATGGAGGAGCCGCCACTGAATACAATTAAACTATAAGCTACATTTAAGTTTAAAGTAAAATTCGAAGTATAAATAAGGACAAATACCAAGACCAAGAATAACTGTAGAGACGTCAACAAAAAAAAACAGTAAATACAAAAAAACAGCATAACAATAGGAAAATGTTTTAAAAATTGTGAATACATTAGTTTGAAGTAATGTTTTTAGATTACGTTTAAGTTTTATAATGCTTGTATGATCCTTTATGTCATACGGCAGATGGTTATAAACTCTAGGAGCCGTAAATAGTAGCCCTCGATTTATTAGAAACTTGTTAAATTGAGGTATGTACAGCTTATTAGCATTACGAGTTTCATACTTATTTAAGTCACATACTTTTTGAAATTTGTCAATATTTTTGTGTATATACATACCTGCTTCTAAAATATACATGTTAAATATTGTTAATATCTTGTTGCATAAAAACCATTGACGACATGAGTCAGTTTTTCTCAGTCCAAACATGCTTCTTAATGTTCGCTTTTGCAATATAAATATACGCGAGTGCCACAAACCAAATACGGTTATACGGTTTTCTATTTTTTTCCAAGTGATTCTCATTCTTCTATCATTATTAAGATAATTACAACATTTACAGCAAAGGTTTGTGACAAAAAAATGTTATTTTTTTCAAAGACTGGGCTCTGTTTATTTTTTTTTTAATTTCTAAACCTACAGAAAAATTTACTAATAAAACATAAAATAACATAGTCTCATAGAGCTGCTCTTTACATTTCTCAAGGAAAGAATTCTAAATTATTCGGTTTGAGTATAAAACACGAATGTACAGATTATTTTATTCTGGTATTTTAGGTTAAAGGTTTAGAATTATTCAATACCATGCAATATAAAACCACGATGATTTGATAAACTAATAACCAATCTGAAGTTTATATTTGTTTTATCGCATGCAGTTTCTGTAGATAATTTTTTTGAATATATAGATTGATTTATGATAAAATAAAAAAAATGGGTGAAAAAACTAAATCAAAGGTAATATAACTATGAATACTTTTTTTTTCAGTTGAAAATTAAAATACATCTAGTTATTCCGCCGCTCTGTACAATCTCCTTTTGCCGCATTTATATATTGATTAATAATTTATCAATTTATTTTTTCTATCAATTTTTGCGTAAGGATTTATTCCTATATTTAATTTTAAGATGAGAAATAATAAGCAAAATACCCGTAGTTTGTGTTCGTAATTTTACAACTTTTTCTAAATGTCATAAAATCAAGAATTATTGATGGAAATGTAAATCGGTGACATTTAATAACCCAGTGCAATAAATTACCAGTTAAATATCTGATATAAAAGTAGTTGTAATAGTGCAAATACATTCGAAGTTCAAAATAAGTCAAAATTATTTAATTCTAGAAGTAGGTGTATTATTGGTTATTTTACAGTCAAATATTAAACATTTATTTGAACTTTTAAATATACCTGTGAATGTAACCATTTTTCGTCTACTCTTCGCAAAACCACTAATGCGTCTGACGTGAAGAGGAAAGAAAAGCAAAGGTTTTTTGTCCTTGTTAGAGTAAAGAAATCGAAAAGGGGACAAATAAAATAAGTTAGGAATATTAAAACATATAAACTTGTCAATAATACACGTAAATTGATTGTAGACTAAATATATTATTGTTTACTTGGGTGGGATATAATTATAAAATCGGATTTTTGAAATATCAGACAATATGAGGGAGTTTGTCATGTCAAAAATATTTCCAAACCTATAAAGCGACTCTAGAAAATTAGAGAAAGAAAACTGACGATGCTGATTATCCTAAATTAAGGTGCGTAATGTCTAGGATTTAAAAGTAAATGTCTGGAAAAAAAGTAAAAGTTATAAAATTTGGTAGTAGAAGAATTAACTAAGACTTTTTCCATTTAACCATTTCCGTATTTCTCATAGTGTAGTTTTCTAGATACCAATAATAGTGCACCGAAACCCAAGCACACTGTATAATATAGTATACATATTATTTTTATATCTTATATTTAGACTGCAATCAATTTTTAAACATCAATAATTCGAAAACAATGGATGTTAGCACTAGAGAGTGCCATGGGTATTGTGAATCTTAATTTTTAAGTAGAATACAAAAATCGAATAATAATATACAGGGTTATTTATAATCAAAAGCAAAAGTTATGGTACGAGCGGGGATCGAACCCGCACTTCTGGATCACTAGTTTATTGCTCTAAACAATTATTGCGCTATCGTACTACTGATAAGCAATTCGTTAGAACTTGTATATATTCAAACCCACCAGTATCATAACCATTGTTGATCCTGTTTAATATTCTAACCTTAAAAACAAACTGATAAAATACTTGTATTCAATATACAGAGTATTTCATTGTTTTTTCACTCCACGCTTTTGCAACCCTAGATAACTCAGTTCAGAGGATGCAAAATACAACAGAGCCTGGCCTGAAATACACTACATCTACAATCTTCCAACATTTAAAAATTAAGAAAAAATTTAAAAAATAATTCACATATGTAGCTATGTAATTTCATTCTTATTTTATTACGGTTCTTGTATACAAAATATGTTGATAATTTTAAGTGAAAATCCATGTGAGAAGGAATCAGTTTGTATGCATATTTCTAAAATTCCAATTGAAACTAAATAGCTTCATCGGATCCGTTTTTGTAGGAATTTATTAAGGATATAGTGGGCTATTTACTTAAATTTAGTAATTTTCTAAATTGCACAGTTAGTAAAAACTTGTAAGGGATTGCATTTACCCGGACTTGCCGGGAAAATGTAATAAAAGGTAATCATTCCGATTTGAAGTTACATGAAAATGGAAATAAATGCAAGAAAATTGACAGTTGAAACTAAACTTTAATTTTTATTTCACGAAAGGATTTACTATCCATTTCATATTAAAAACTTCTTCCCTAATTTACCTACAAAAATGTAAACGAGGTTGAGAGATTATTTTTACTAACTAGGATATAATCATATTTTTGAAGTTAAAATATATAATTCTGCACTTACTCTCAATAGAATACAGCGATGCACTACTTACTTTTAATAGGATCGTAAGATTTTGAACCCGATCTTACGATCTTACGATAAGTGCTATATTTCTAATGATTTTTACGGTTTCATGAATCTCAAATCAAAGTCTGTCTTATACATTTGACGCAATAAACTTCTAATCAAATTTTGAACTGAACAAGGAAATCCTTCTCTCGAGTCGAGAATTTGGGCCCAGCTAAATTGGTCAGGTTTCCTGTACGTTTAGTGTTATTAGTTAGCTAATGTATTTTTATAATTTTTTATTTTTTTTATAATTTATTGTGCTATGTTTCTGTTATTTTTAATAATAAAATCTTATCTTTTCTAATATAGTTCTACTTAATATTTCAAAGAACAGTGCAATTATATATTATATATCGACTGAGCAAGTAAAAAATACCAAACACAACCAGTTATACCAATAGCAAACGGTATAACCTAACTATATATCTAAAACTAAATAAAAGAAAGGTATTAAACCAACATAGATAATAACTACATAAGTAATAGCACTAATGGCCGAGAGTTAAAGTAGTGAACAAAAAAAGGTTCAGGATGAATAATAAAGATTTCTGAAAACTCACGATTTCTCACGATTGTTGGATAAGTGGTTTTACGATTTTGGCTTGGATAGACCTAGCATCGCTGATAGAATATGGTAGTATTTTAATAACAGAAGTGGTAGCAGTAGTCTCACACACAAATACGCTCTCTCTACATCGAGCAAAATTTACTTTCCAACAACTGTCGGTTACTTTCTGTTATAATACTTTGGGGACTTTTTCAGTTCATGTTTAACTATGATCCAATTATCACTGTCTATATATATATATATATATATATATATATATATATATATATATATATATATATATATATATATATATATATATATATATATATATATATATATATATATATATATATATATATATATATATATATATATATATATATATATATATATATATATATATATATATACATATATATGTATATTTATATATATATATCTTGTGTTTTCTTGAACCGTTATTGTATACATTGGAAAATTTTAATTTTTCATTTATTTGACGTTTCGCCCTGTTATTTAGTGCATCTTCAGAAAAATTTTACTGAAGCCAAAATTAAAATACATACATTAATATTTAACATTTATATACATACATCTTCACGGTTCAAAACAGAAAAAACTTACACATTCTTGCCAATGTTGCACCATTGAATCAGACATAATTTGGTGCCTAAGTATACAAAAATTCATTAAAAGCAGGTGAGCGATAGCTGAGATATTTCCAGGGTTCCATACTTTTATACCTGTGCTGTTTAAAAAAGGATTCATTTATTAAACAGCGAAAGTTTCAAGTTATAGCATAAGTTTCTACTTAATATTAAGTTTATAAGGATAATTACTGTGATAAGCAAAATGAAACAATTAGCATAATGTACTCCCAAACTCACAAACAATCCTGCTTGAACAATTAGCATTTTTGGATCATAGTTTATGTTTATTTTAATAATTGCCCTGGTGATAGGTACAGGAGCTCTGGTTTATGTAATTTCAATATATATTGTTTTAGTTCATGACTGAAATTTTTATTTATTAATCAAAACTAATTAATATTCATAATAAACAGATAATGTTTATATACGGTGTGGAAAAGAAACTTATTATTCAGGATGAATAATAAAGATTTCTGAAAACTCACGATTTCTCACGATTGTTGGATAAGTGGTTTTACGATTTTGGCTTGGATAGACCTAGCATCGCTGATAGAATATGGCAGTATTTTAATAACAGAAGTGGTAGCAGTAGTCTCACACACAAATACGCTCTCTCTACATCGAGCAAAATTTACTTTCCAACAACTGTCGGTTACTTTCTGTTATAATACTTTGGGGACTTTTTCAGTTCATGTTTAACTATGATCCAATTATCACTATATATATATATATATATATATATATATATATATATATATATATATATATATATATATATATATATATATATATATATATATATATATATATATATATATATATATATATATATATATATATATATATATATATATATGTATATATATATATATATATATATATATACATATATATGTATATTTATATATATATCTTGTGTTTTCTTGAACCGTTATTGTATACATTGGAAAATTTTAATTTTTCATTTATTTGACGTTTCGCCCTGTTATTTAGTGCATCTTCAGAAAAATTTTACTGAAGCCAAAATTAAAATACATACATTAATATTTAACATTTATATACATACATCTTCACGGTTTAAAACAGAAACAACTTACACATTCTTGCCAATGTTGCACCATTGAATCAGACATAATTTGGTGCCTAAGTATACAAAAATTCATTAAAAGCAGGTGAGCGATAGCTGAGATATTTCCAGGGTTCCATACTTTTATACCTGTGCTGTTTAAAAAAGGATTCATTTATTAAACAGCGAAAGTTTCAAATTATAGCATAAGTTTCTACTTAATATTAAGTTTATAAGGATAATTACTGTGATAAGCAAAATGAAACAATTAGCATAATGTACTCCCAAACTCACAAACAATCCTGCTTGAGCAATTAGCATTTTTGGATCATAGTTTATGTTTATTTCAATAATTGCCCTGGTGATAGATACAGGAGCTCTGGTTTATGTAATTTCAATATATATTATTTTAGTTCATGACTGAAATTTTCATTTATTAATCAAAACTAATTCATAATAAACAGATAATGTTTATATACGGTGTGGAAAAGAAACTTGAGAACATGTCGATTTAGATGTTTAGCAGTAATAGTTACAGATTACAAGAAGAATTTAAAGGTTAATCAACTTACCTGTAAGGATGATTAAACGTAATTTTCCTAGATATAATTATAACAGTGTGGTTTCCGAAAATCTAGCGATCATCACGAATCTTTTTAAAATTTACAATTACAACTATTCATCTTTCCACTTGATATTCTCAACTGCCGATCTCTTGCCTCATTCCGTTGCAGTATGACGATGCAAAATCGCTTGTCAAATAGGGTACATATATCAGGATGGGTTGGGTAATAATTATATCTACGGACAAGCTATCAAAATTGCAATTAATCATCCTTACAGGTAAGTCGATTAATCTTTCAATTTTCCGTCGCTTGTCCTTGATATAATTATTATAGTGTAGATGTTCAGACTAGTTCAGAGTAAAACGCGATTTTCCTAATAACTTCTCTGTTAATACAATCAAGAAACTCAGACAAGTTACTTATGTACTTACAGGACCTCATTTATGTCCTAATACTGAAAAAATAAAAAACAACAAAAAATCTATAACATAAAGATTATAATATAGTATACCTAATAATACTTCACTATATGTTTTAGTTACGAGAGGATTTAATTGACCTACTGAAAAGATTATAGTTACGTTTCTTGCAACTTGAAAAAGTGCTAGCAAATATATCGTTTGGATCTTTTGCGGGTCTATTGTAGAATTTAAAAAATGTATTAGAGGTGGGTGTCCAGCCTACTGTATTCTTTATTTGTTCTACACTTACACATGATCTGTAAGCTGCAGAAGTTTATGCATGGCGCACGCTATGAGATGAGAATATGGATGTGTCTTTGCCTCTTAAAGATCAGGTCTTCTTGATGCAACAGCTAATAGTCTGTGAAAAGGCAGCGTGAATTGGCTTTTTAAAAGTAATTCTCTATAGTGGATGCCACTCGTAAATCTGGTCTTGCTTTAAAGTAATGAAAAATGAGAGTAGGTTATATTCCACTGGATCCAGATATTTTTAGTCTGTCACAAACTTTGATTTCAATTTTATCTTCTAATATTCTTAATTTTTATGAGAGAAAGAGGCTGCACTTTACTGGCACATGTGAACGCCATACGAGTCACAAGCTTATATGATAAATTTTCTATTAAATACCATTTTTCTAAAATTGGATCGGGATTCCATTTGAATGCATATTTAAGGTTTGGTGGACACAGGGCCGGGCCGAGCTTGCGTGCCCCAGGCCCACAAAAAGTTGGCGACCCGGTTTTACCTAATTTACTCAATAGAAAATAATATAGTTTTTGGAAACGAGTGTGTTTAAGTTTTAACATAACATTTTATCAACTATATAAAATAATAAACTCAACTATTTAAAGGAATTTTTCTCGCCCGGACTTTTGCTTAATAGGCTGTCTGAAATCTATAGAATCTATAGAATCTAAGAATCTATGTAGAAGTTCATTCTCTATAGCGATCATTCCAAGGAATGTTAACCGCTCTTGGCCCATTGATGATTTTAGATAAGTTTTAATTAACTTTAATTTGCTGAAGCTGCGTCTGCCACCAGCCACAGTCTCTGGAATTGTTAAAAGGATGCGCAAACTAATCCAAACATTCGACACAGTCTCATACAAATTTTCTTTAAGTAAATGATTTGGAGCTTGCAATGGTGTTTTACGACTAGTATCTTCGATGCAAGCTTTCAGGTGAAATAAATCACCACATAGTTGTCTCTCGTCGATGTAATGCTCTTCTGGAGTTGTCAAAATATCACTAAGGGTATTACACTGTTCTTGTAGGATCATCCGATAATCGGAAATGTTTTGCAGGTCATAGAAAAAAGACCATTTATTACTATGGGCCTGAAGCAGCACAAAGCAATCAGAAATACAATTAATAGTAGTATCCAATAGAGGATAAAAAACTGTTGCCTTATAGCGGACTTCAGGATCTACAGGCGTTTCATCTACGTGTTCATACTGAAAATGTCTTTTATTTTTCCTCAATCGAATTTGTTTGAACTTCGTTTCTATTCCCAATTCTTCGCACACTACTAGCGGTTCTAAAGTCCAATACATACATATATCCCTACTGTCCATAAGTAATTAGAAAAGTCATTGCATTTTCCCAGATACTTTACGGCGGTCGTTAAGTCCATATTTTCCTTTTTCATACTCTTCCTCGCCAACTTTACTTGAAAGAGCACATCATACCATACCATCAAGGTTACTAAGAATTCGTAATCACACGGCTGGGTTTCCAAAGACTTTGCCTCTGAAGATTGCTTCGGATTATCTGATGTTTGCTGTAAATCTGAGAGTGCATCACAAATGGCGGGAATTTGATAACAAATTGTTCTTAAACTGTCAATTCTGCTTCATTCGCGTTTCAGAAATGTGTCTAACTGTCAGACCCTAGAAATTTTTTTTAAATCCCCATCGTTTAGTAGAGGCACCGAAAAGTACGAATAGTCTTTGCGGAACTCCAAATAGTGTAGTGCTAGTGCTGAAATTACTAAATTGAGTGAATGGCAACCACAAGAATTGAAAAAACTCTTGGAAAATCTTTCAAAAGCCTAGCTTGCACGCCTGTATTCTTTTCAACCATATTGGAACCATTGTCATATCCCTGTCCACGGCAGTTGTTCATGACTCAAGTTACAGTTGTATTGCAATTCTTTTAGGAGGACCATATATAGATTTTTGCCAGTAGTTTCTTGAATTGGGTAAAAACATAAAAAAAGTGTTCCTTAATTTTAACATTCTCTCCGCTAATGTCAACAAACCGCAGAGTGAAAGACATTTGCTCAATATGGCTTTGATCTGAAGTGCAATCTAAAATAATTGAAAAGTATTTATTTTCCTTACACTTTGAAATTATACTCGATTTAATGTTTGTTCCTAGAATACATATGAGCTCATTTTGTATGGTCTTTCCCAAATATTGGTTATGGATATCTTCCAATTTTTCGAAGATGCTCTTACATGACGGGAATAACTGCACCAATCCCAGAAAATTACCGTTATGAGGGATGTACAAACGATCAACGGATCCTCTATAAATAGGCTGGTAGCTTTACCAAGCAGATAACTGTCAAGGATACCATTGTTTAGACAATTGTAACTATGGTAAATATCTGGTTTGTAAAATTATCAGCATATTCATAATTTGACCCTTAATAATCGACATCAAACGTTTCAATATTTTGTCTAGTATTCCGATTTTTTTTTATAATTGCTCAATCATCCTCTTATCAATTCCAGTTTTGTTTTTCAAGTTCTTTTTCCACAAGCCGCCATTTATTATATGCTGAAAAATGAGAGTCCGCAGTTTCATGAGATTTTAAATAATCAGAAATATTATGCCAATTATTTATACCAGTCCCTGTAGCGAGTTTGGAAACTAACTTGTCGTCGAAAAGTCGACAACGGAAACAAAAGACATAGTTCCTAGAACTCGAATATTTAAGTCAACTCCTGTACCTTGCTTCTCCATTTGGTTCGGGCCGGCCCTGCGTGGACGAATACTGGAAATACCTTTAAAAATTCTGCTTATTATTTCTACGAGTCACTAGGGTCTATGGAAGTAAATATCAAATTTGATCTGTAAGAATTTAAGACTGAGAAAGAATTTCCACTGTTTAAAATTTCCATCGAAAAAGATATGGTTGCAAATTGTATTCATAAGGATTTACTTGCTGACATATAAAAAAGTCTCAAAATGTTTTAAGACAAGTCGAATACTCTTTCAGGGTTCCTTCTGCTAGGGAAGATTTTATTACATTGAATGCAGTTTGTTGTACACCCTTTTCTTAAAAGAGACTACCGTGGATGACTCTCCTTCTCTCTTCACACCATTTAACACTGCCTCCTCGATTTATACAGGAAATGGCTGTTTGATTGTTTATTCTCAGTAATATGCGGATATTAGTTTTATGTTTTACAAAAGACTTTAATGAACGGTATGAAGCTCTGATTTATATGCAACTTTGGTCTCAAAAACTAGGGCACATAGTTTCCCCACAAAAAGCTCCCCAACCCGTCGTTGAGGTATCCAAGAATATTTCACAAGAAAATTTGGTTGGTTTTTGATATCCTGACCTAATCCAATATGTTCGTACCGCCAGTCTAGTTCCGGTAATAATGAATCAGAAATACTGATTTTTTTTTTGATCATTTAGACAATTATCTTTTAGAGAAATATATTTTATTGTTTCAAAAGGTTTGATATGTACAAAACCATAAGGTTGTAGTTCTACATGCAGCTACATATTTACCTTTTAACAAGGCAAATTCCCTTAATGTCTATTTTTTATTTGTCTTTTTAAAACTAAAGATTACTTTTTTTATAACTAACATTTTTTACCAGGAAACAAAATCTGCATCTCTATGGTATTATAAGTAAACCCCATTTGGTTTTTTTACGACGATATAAGTTGCCTATTTCTATCAAATGTTTAAGAAAGTTTTTATATTTTTCCGATACATTTTACATTTTACATAAGTTTATCATATTCAATCGCCGACTTGTTTAGGCAAGGTTGTATTTCGATATTTACCTTAGGGGTAACTAATGCTTTACGGCTAGCTGGAATATTATAACTGTTCATAATCTCCTTACATTGCTCCTTGGTTACACCTTTTAGCGAATATGGGTCCAACGAATAACTATCTCGTCATGAAGAGGTTTGCCCTCGTTATTGTCGGAATCTGGTTTTAAACCTAGGATGTTGTAGTCCTCTTTATTTTGGTCGTTGTTGGCACCTATGGTTATTTCTGGCTCCAAGGGAGTTTATACAACTATAGGAGTTGTTAGTATTTGGTTTAAAGGAGTTTGATTGAGAGTAACAGTGTTTTATTTATATAGTAATATAGGCTAACGATCCGGGGTAAGATTAAAAATGTTTCTTTATTATTTTCATGTCTCTTAGTGTTATATATCAAAATGTTCGAGGTTTGAGAACTAAACTATGCACTTTTAAACAAAATTTATCTGTAAACTATCCGGACATAGTATGTGTTACGGAATCATGGTTGAACAATTCAGTTTTAGACCATTAAATTGTGGACTTACATCAGTATTCAATTTTTCGTAGAGATCGCGAAAGCACGGGTAGTAAAAAATCAGAAGGCAGAGGAGTATTTATAGCTAATAAATAAATATGGTGCGTTTTTGGTGCCGAATCAACAGAGCGATGCTGAAGATATATGGGTGGCCATTAAACTCGAAAACAATACATCATTACTAGTTTGTTCTGTGTATCTGCCCCCTAATGACACCACAGCTTATGCATACTTCTTCTCTATACTTGCTAGTTTGACATTTGATGAAAATACATTTATATTAATTTGTGACGACTTTAACCTGTCAACAATTCAGTGGGTGCAATTAGATAACAATAAGTATTTAGATCCTTATCACGTTGAACAAAAAAAATTCTTCACTGCTTCTTAACCTCTCATATCATAACTGCGTGCAATTAAATACTGTTCTCAATTGTCATAACAAAATTTTAGATTTAATATTTTCTAATAAAAAAAGAGTTCTTGAAGTCAGTCATTGCTCGGATTCTCTTGTACCAGAGGATGTTCATCATCCTTGTATAACGTGTGTTTATGCAAATCGTTGCCGTTTAACTTTAACACATATTTTAACTTTAAAAAAGCGAACTACTGCTTATCAAATCAGGAGATCTCTAGCTGACTGGCATACCGAATTTGAGCATAAATCACCCAGCTGTTTATTAGATAGATTTTATTCTATATTCAATAATATTATTCACAAATATGTCCCAACCTACAGCAAAAACAAATATTTTCCGACCTTTTATAGGTCTAACACAATTAGAAGAATTAAACAAAATGCATAAAAGATCGCGCAAATATAAAAACCCAAATGTTTATATCTTTTTTCTAGACTAAGAGCCCAATCAAAAATACTCATTGAGTCAGATTTTAGTAATTATATTCGTTCTGTGGAAAATGATTTAACCACTAATCCCAACAGATTTTGGAATTATGCATCTATAAAAAAACAAAGTGTCAGTAAAATACCCAACGAAATCCGGTGGGATGACACGCTCTCTGCGAGCGGAAGGTACATTAGTGAATTATTTAATTCGTTCTTTTTAAGGGTTTTCGAGCCAGAAAGGTATACGTTTAATCAATCCTCTATCATTCCCTCATCAAAAAATGCATGGCTTCATTCTATTGTCTATAGTAAGTCAGAATTACTACGTGGACTTCTGGGTTTCTATATCAAAAAAGGTCCAGGCCCAGACAAGATATCCCCACTTTTTGCCAAGAAAACAGCATTAACAATTTCTGAGCCGCTTACACTACTCTATAATCGTTCCCTAGAAACTGGAGAGTTTCCAAATGGATTTTTTTAAAGGACGCACGCTTGAAACAAATTTGTTCGTATTTACCGAATACCTTCTTGAACATATGAATTAGACTGGTGGATGCTATTTACATCGATTTTAGCAAGGCATTCGACAATATAAGTCATAATATCCTACTGACTCGTCTTGCTGAGATCGGTGTGGGTGGTACCTCCCTGAAATGGATAGAATCCTATATCAATGATAGGTTACAACATGTTTCCCTTCAAGGTTTCCTCTCCAAACAATCTAGGCCAACTTCAGGTGTTCCCCAAGGATCACACCTCGGACCTCTATTTTTTATAATATACTTGAATAACATCAAGTCGTACTTTCTTCATTGTGATTTTCTTCTGTATGCGGATGACCTCAAAATTTTCAGAAAAGTTCTTAGTATTCAGGATTGTGAAAAAATTCAATGTGATCTGAATAGAGTGACTGAATTTTGCAACGAAAATAGTCTTTTTCCTAACTTAATCAAGTGTTCCACTATCACTTTTTCTAGGAATAAACGCGAATATATCTTTGACTATGAAATAGGCACTATTACTCTTCCGAAAGCGACCCATGTGCGAATATCAAATCAATCACTTATATATATATATAACTCTTTCGCTGTCAGTAAACTGAATTTTGGCAGTTTGATATGGAACCCAAGATATGCTGTCTATGCTGATCGTATAGAAAATATACAAAACCGATTTCTCAAATGTATATCATTTAAGGCCAATTACAGATACCCAACAGGCGATTATGCACTGATTCGAGAACATTTCCTTATACCGTCTTTATCTGCTAGAAGAACTGTTTGAGACATATTATTTTTGTATAAAGTAATCAATAATCTCATCAGTAACCAACATCTTTTGTCAATGATAGGTATAAATGTTCCACAGGCTAAGCTTAAAGAAATGCAATTATTTCACGTTCCTTTTAGAAGGACAAACTGTTCGCAGAACTCCCCGTTATGTAGGACAGCGAGAAGTTGTAATGCTTACCACAACATAGACTTTTTCTCCATGCCATTAATATCTGTCAAAAGAATATTACGAAAAAATATTCAGTAATCTAGCTTATTTATATATATTTATTATATAATTTAGTTTTTAGTTTTTTACCTTTTTTTAAATTTCTATTATGTATGATTTTGTTAGTTTTTTAAGTAAATTAACTCCTTTTTTTTTAATATTTAACTAAGGCATCAAATTATGTAAATTTGTGGATACTCTTTTGGGTTCACACTTGTTTGTATCCCTGTTGTACACCAATAAATAAATAAGTAAACGAGTCTGATAAGAAAGACAAATATCGATCCTCAGTTCAATTCACTTAATTACTTAATTATTTTAATGTACATTTATAAAATGGCTAGATTTTATATAATAAAGAATGTTTTCGAAACATCCGTAACGATTCTCAGGTCCAAAAATCTAAACAAATTAATGTCCTAAACTTTTAAACGTAACATCACACTTTCTTGCATAACTGTGAAAATCGACCGATTTTATCCCATATTTATAGACAACGCACGTTGTTCTAGATTCATATTATAAATGAAATTGCCCGATTTCATTATATTCTCTAAAAGTAACGATCGTTACTTTTATTTTACTAGTACAAATTTGTTGTTCAATCTCGATTTTTAGATTCACCAAAATATTATTAAAAAAAATCGCACAATTTTGTTTATTTAAGCTATCAGGAGTGTCACTCGTTCTTCTATATAGAAACTAAGTAAATGTTATGTTTAGCTGAGGATCTAACGTACTTTTTTTTAAGTTAATTATAAACCTTAATTTTCTGAGTAGTTTTAACGTGGTTTTGGTGTTTATTATGCATTCTGATTTGGTTCTGCCTATTATTAAAATGTCCTCCAGATAAAAAACAGTTATTATACCCATAAGTCAAAGTTTCTTCTACTACTGGTTTAAGATGTTTGGTAAATATATACGGGCTATATTAAGACCAAAAGGTAAACACTTAAATTGATAAAAGTAATCATTGCATTTAAATCTATAAAGATCTTTAAGATCTATTTTTAAACTTAATATGAAGCGATCTGTCCCATTTGGTATAGATATGTAGTAATGTATATAAGAAAAACCTACTTAAAGCAGTGACGGCTCCTCAGGGGCGGCAGGGTCGGCCGGGCCGTACCAGAAAATATACAGGGAAAAAGTTTAAAATTTAAAAATTAGGTAAATATTTTTCAAAAATAATTTTGCAATCATCCTAAAAACGTACCAATTCAAAGTGTAGTTTATTATTTCCTGGGCACATAGCAAAATAGGCAGGTATCCTTATTATCGTTATTTGACTAACATACAAATAACGCCATTAACAGCAGTCCGTGGGTCAGCGTCCACAGATATTCTAGTATATTTATTGTAGATGGTTGCTCGGCCAGGCGATTCCATTATCTCACATGCTAGACTTCAGCTACTAATTCACGTGGTACGTAGTACGTTCGCATACATCCTCATGTTATAACGTTCGTCGTAGCTTATATCACCTTACACCGGCCCCTCTCGATGTAGCCGTATCCCCGGAATTTTTCTGAATTAAATACTACCATTTTTTAGGTATTAATTGTAATTATTATAAAATGACACTACTTATTTTTAAATTAATTTGTTAGTTCTTTACATTAGTCATGACTAATGATGTTGAATATATTATATTAGTAATTTTCACTCCATGTTACATGTTTAAATGGGGTGACGAAATATGAAGTGAATATTTTAAAATATCATTTGCAATTTGTTTTATAAGTCGGCCGGTCGCATCGTGGTTTTTGCTGGACAATATAGTTTTTTGGTTGTGTATGTGGCTTTCACTTTGGCATCTATTTTATTTTCCTCCTGAGGTAAGATGCATTAAAATATCAAAAAATTAAATTGATTGAATAGAGCGTTTTACTAAATGTTTTTTCTTATTTATTAAATTTATACACTAGCCTAGATCTGCTATATATAGGTTGGTGCCTGCCTAATTGTCATTGAAGAAATAAACGGAAAATAATAAGACTAGCATTTGACCATATTTGGACGCGGCACCAATTAATTTAAAAAAAAGTTTGTTAATGTATTTCATTGTAAATGGTATGAGAAGAACATAAATACTCATATTATTTATCATACTTGTTGTGGCATAAGTAAAAAAAACAGCCTCTAATAAATACTTTAGAGTACGAGCCGACTGACCTGAAGAATCTTGCGTTGAACAATGGGAAGAATAAGATGAATCGCTGAATTTTATTTATATGTTACTGCATTTCACGCAGTTGCCTTTTAAGTTTCTTAATTTTACTACTCTTTTCCACCTTTCTAGGTGAATTAGCCCTTTTTGACATCTTAATGCACTTTCTAACACAATTGTTGTCTGCAAAGGCGGAAAGATGAATCACTGTGCTTGTAAATGTTAAAAAGATTCGTGCTGATGGGTAGATTTTCGGAAACTGCACTGTAATAATTATATCAAGGACAACCGGCGGAAAATTATACACAAAAATAGGAAAGGGCATCAGCTTTTTTCTTTTCCTTGTGAGGCCTCAAGGTTATAAGTTTTCTGAACTCTTTTGTCATTTGAGTTCACCTTATAATACAAAAAGAAAGAAAATGTAAATATCCTATTACCGCTTAACTTTAATTCAGAGAATATATTTAAATAACAAAATTATGCTGTAGTTGATGATTAGTTTTTAATAAAAGAGGTTCTTCGCTTGTATGAACACCTAATTTTAGTTGTTTTTCTGTCCTGCGTCTTTCCTACATAATCTAATAGAGACAAATAATACTATTAAGAATTTACGCAGTCATGAAAATCGAATAGTATTTAGCTGTGAATCTTAAGTCATGTTCTTATTTTGATGCTTCTGACTCTGACTGCCTACTTATTTGTCAATTTTTCTCTTTGAAGGAGTAATTATTTTTACGTTTACACCGTGCACATTTTTATTATACAATAGTTATTAAAAGTCATATCTATTAGTCCCACTGAATTAGACAAAGTTGAAATATGTATTTCAAATTATTTCAAAGGTGCATGAATGAGTATTACCTTTTATTTTAAAATAACATCCACAAATATTAATTCTTAATTTTATGCTATTTGTTTAAAAAAATTAGGACTTATTATGTTATTAATAATTTTTGTATTATTAATATTACATTAATAAATATTATAATAAAAACATAATTTTTGCCTTGTAGTTCTTTATTTTTAACGATCACCCTATTATCACATAAGAACCATATTTTATATATTTGAATGATGGTAAAATAAGTTTTTATTTGCGCCAATGTGGCAATTAGTTGTGAGCGACACTTCAAAAATTTAATAGTGTACCGGCACGCACACAAGAGAAAAATTTTGGTGGGAGAAAAGTGAGAAAATCTCAACTGAGAACTAAAAAAAACATTTGCTTGCTAGTGTTTTATTTATATTTTGTTTTATTTTAATTTAATATTTTGCGAATTTTTGACAAATGAAATAATACCAACTTAACATAAGATTATGCCAACAGGTTAAAATATTGGGGAGACGCTCCTCCATCCTCCCTATATGGCCGTCCCTGATAGTGTATTTATTAATGAATATAAAATCCTTGTAACGAGCTTTTTATGTTGTTCTTATAGTTTTCCAGATAAGAAGATAAGAGAAAATTATCGAATTACTTTACTCAATTTAAGTGTACTACACTTAATGAAACTTTAACCTATATTTTTATAAAGTTTTGCTTAATTTACAATTACTAAATTTTTATATTGAAAGCGACGAAAAGACCCGTTTTTGTAACATCTGTAATATATTTACAACAGAACTCGTTACAGTCATTTTGTCATTTAAAAACACCCTTTCTTCAAAGTATTTTTTAATAAAGATAAATTCTTGGATAAGGGATTTAGTACCAGAAAAGCACATGATAATGAATTATTTACTTATTTATGTAGTTCAAACAATATTGTGCCATTGCTACAAAATAAAAAGAAAAAATAAATTATCATATATTAAACTTTTACATACAATAAAACTAAATGCAAAAACTTTCAATTGCATCCAATCTCCCCGAGTCAAGTTAATGTATGACTTGTTCTGCTCGTCCAATTAATATATGTAGCGCCTGTCGCCGTAGGAAGTAGGAAATCATTTGCCACGGTCCAAATTGGTTCGTCATTGTTTAGCTCAAGTGTGCAAAATACAGGCTGATTTATATTTCATTTTATACAACGATAATTGGTTGGTGGTTGCTCAGTTAGTGTTTGTTTGTATTCAACTTTTTAATGTCAAAGGGAAATATTTAGTTATTTAAGAAGTCATGGTTCCTGGGATTAGACCCTGTCAAATTGGAATTACTATCCGACGTATCGGTGACGATTGCACGAGGCATCTTCAAGAATTTTTATTCCATGAGATCTAAACACTCAATGAGCTCGGCGCGAAGGGACCAGATTGCCCGAGGTCCCACCACCACCCGGTTCCCTGCCTCTATATGCTTCGCGGACATATAGGGAGTATTTCTAAAACGGAAAAGGGCTTTGTTATCAGTGTATGAGTTGTGTGTGGTCGCGGGATCTACGGTGGTAGACCTTGTGTGCCCGCCATCCTCCAAGGGGTCGTAGTCTACCAGCCTTCGGAGTTCTTCGTTTGGATGCGCCGCTGTCCGCTGGATGCCTTTCATGGCTTTGGACCATGGTGCGCCGACTGGCATTCTCAGATCCTTGTTCCCTGTTGATGCTACCTTGTTTATGTAGGTGAGCGCTGCATACTCCCACGCTACTGCTCCATATGTCAGTTGTGATCTTGCGATCATCTTTATCATTGTCAGCTTTGTTCGAAGAGCCATAGGGCTCTTTCGGTTCATAAGAGGGTATAGTCTAGCCA
This sequence comes from Kuschelorhynchus macadamiae, assembly GCA_030620095.1. Lineage (NCBI taxonomy): Eukaryota > Metazoa > Arthropoda > Insecta > Coleoptera > Curculionidae > Kuschelorhynchus > Kuschelorhynchus macadamiae. The sequence goes on from JAUTXW010005419.1 coordinate 1,286,709, forward strand.
TAGCCCTGCTGGTCTTTATTCGTGTCTGTTCAATATGGGGCTTCCATGTTAGCCCCTTATCCATAGTCAGCCCTAGATATTTGACCGTGTTTGTCCACGGTATGTCTGTTCGTTCTATGTTTATAGCCACTGGGGGCGTCATCCTCCTCTTTTGGAAGAGGATGGCCTGGTTTTTCTAGGCGTTTATTTTGATCTTCTAAGTGATACACCAGTCACTTATCAGATCTATATCTTCCTGCGATCTCCTGCATATTATTCCTAGATGTCTATATTTGGCCGCTATAGCACTGTCGTCAGCGTATAGGGCTAGAGAAGTGGTGTGTGTCTTTGGGATGTCATGTGTATACACGTTATATAAGTGCGGTCTTAACACAGATCCTTGGGGCACACCCGCTTCTAGTCTCATTTGTGTCGACACTTGCCGTTCTATCTTTAAGATAGTGGGTTATTAGTTTGCAAGTTTTAAATGCAAATACAGCATCTTGCATTTTGTATACAAGTCCCCTATGCCATACTCTATCAAAAGCTCTGGCTACGTCTAGGAAGACCATGCCAGTAGCCTCTTTTAGGTTGAAACCGCTGGTGACAGTTTCAACCATTCTTAGGGCTTGTAGTTCAGTAGAATTCCGCTTCTGAAACCAAATTTTTCGTTTGGGATTATATCTAGGGCTGCTGAGTGCTGCTGAGTGCGGGCAGCAGGCTTATCGGTCTGTAGTTTTGGGGGAAAGTTCGGTTTTTCCCTGTTTTACCAATCATTGCTACTTCCGCATGCTTCCACCTGTTGGTGAAGTGGTTCAGTTTCATAACCGCGTTTGTTATGCTGGTTAGTGCAGCAATTCCTTTTCTAGGAAGTTGCTTTAACATCTGATCGGTAATTCTGACTTTGCCTGGAGCTATTCGCTTCTTCAGGCTTTTTATGATCCCTTAGATCTCCTGAGGTGTAGCCGGATGTTCCACCGTACCAGGAGTTTCTGTGGCATTTAGTCTTCTGCAGCCATTAATTGTTTCAACTTCATGTTGATCATCTTCTAGCCTAGACGGCACTCGAGAGTGTCCAAGGCTTTAGCCTTTTCTTGGTCTGTGTAAGCCATACCCCCTACCCCGTGCAGGGAAAGCATTAGTGTTCTTTCAGACCTAAGATTCTTCTGCATCTGCCATGCAGTTTTATCTCTGGTGTCTAGTTCACGGAGTTTGTTACTCCACATTCTGTCTCTATGTTCCCTCAGTGCATCTCTCAACCTAGTTGAGTGCCTGTTTAGGGCTATTCGGTCTCCGTCCGTAGGCACCCTCGACTCGTCTGTTCTCTCTGATGAGAATTTTCAGATCGTGAGGTATATCGCTCCCAGGCTGTAAGTTTGGTGTTAAGAGTTTCTACGGCTCTTTCTAGTTCCTGGGAGTCATTAATGGCTGCTATTTCGATTTTGTCTTGGACTTTTTGTTGGTAAGTCCGCCAGTTTGTCTGCTTCCTTAATGTGGTTTTCTGTGCCCTATCATCACTACCCAGAAATAGCTCGATCGAATTATGATCCGACATCCCTTCTTCTAGGGTTTCGATTTCAAAGTCATGGACAATGTTCTTTAGAATTGCTATATCTAGCACCTGAGGAGTGCCTTGGTTTCTTGGTAGAAATGTTGGCCTGTCTGGTCCTATGACTGTACCCTCTTGGGCTTCAGTGAAGTCCAGGAGTCTTTGACCGTTCCTGTCTTGCGTAGTTTCTTTCTACTGCGGATGTTTGCAGTTCAGATTACCTATGATGATCCGGGGGTGTCTACCCTTTAGCAAATCGTCTATGTTTTCCTGTAATAGGTCCCTTCTAGGCGGCCTATACGCAAAGGAGATTTGAATCTTCCCTTTGGTGGTAGGAACTTCGATTGTTACGACTTCTATGTCTACGTCTTCAATCCCAATGTATGCGTGTGGGAGTGTCATCTTCACGAGGAGCGCTTGTATGTTTAAAAATTTCATTAGATTTTCTAATCTATCGTTTATAAAATGATGCTAGAACCTTCGTTTTTTTCCGTTTATAATATGTTCAGTGGTATGCTGGTGTTCAGCTACAGCAGACTGACCAATTTGTTTCTTTTTAATACATCGTTCATGTTCCTTAAGTGTAGCGGATATTGAGCATCCAGTTTCCTCCACATAGAGTTCTCCATATGTTATTAAAAGTTTGGGGTTACAGACCGAATTCACCAGTACTCCAATACGTCACAAATAATATAATATAATACGTTTGAAAACCAATTTTTACATTTATGTGACTCGTGCCACCAAACCGTCACATTTATGTGAGAAGAGATGTTTTCAAAACTTGTTATAAAATATACTAATGCAAAAGTCATTTATTTTGTTTTTGAATAAAAGTGTATTATAATATTTGTTAAGTAATATCGCAACATCTTACTGCTGTGTTTAATCTTCAACAAAATTTTTCCCAAGATTTTTGTCTTATTATGTTTGTCTCTATAACTGAATTTAATATTATATGACAATTCAATAGCATATCTGTCAGTTTTCAGCCACCTACCGAATTTGACGAAGAAAAAAAAAATGTCATTTGATGCTGTGATACGATACGTCCTGCAAAAATGTGGAAGGAATTTTCATACCCTGCAGAAAGTATAGATTTCTACATGCAGCAGCATGGAGAAGTGGTGATTCTAACATAAAGCGCTGTATACTTTCAGGGTTCATATTATCGCTTTATCGTTTCATGTGACAAGATTTAATAGGCGTGATACTATACTCGTATATTACGATAAAACAGACTTATAGTCAAAGTCAGTCAAAAAATGCTTTATTATCAAAGAAATCTTAATATATCTATATATATATATATATATATATATATATATATTATATATATATATATATATATATGTATGTATATATATAATATATATATATATATATATATATATATATATATATATATATATATATATATATGTTGATTTTTAGTCCTTCACGGATGGAAAAATACAAGGAGTTTTCATTCCGGGTATACATCCGTTCACTACTGTCGTTCTGAAAAGAACAGTTTTGCTGACGTTTCGCCAAAATCACATTTGGCATTTTCGAAGCTTTCTTTCTCGCGTCCGAATAGAGACTGAAGTGTTGGTAACTGCGACGCTTCCTTTTACCCTTAAAAATACTTATTTTTCATTGAACGGGCAAATGTATAAACAAATGGATGGTGCTTCAATGGGGTCCTCGCTATCACCAGTAGTCGCGATATACTTCGATGATATAGCTCTTGAGAAAGCAAGTTTAAAGCCCAAATTATGGATTCGTTATGTGGATGACATATTTATTATATGGCAACATGGTCATGCAGAGCTCGAAAAATTTCTGACACACGTAAATTCAATCCACCCCAGAATACAATTATCTCTAGAGTTAGAGGAAAACAACAAACTAACGTTTTTAGATGTTTTGGTCACAAAACTGCATAACGGACATTTCGAATCCACCGTTTATAGAAAACCAACACATACAGACAGATATTTAAATGCAAAATCACACCATCACCCAGCACAAATTCAAGCCGTGGCAAATACTCTAATATCCAGATCCTTGCGATTAACTGAAACACAGACGAGACAAAACGAACTTAAGGTAATATCTAGTGCTTTAAAGAAAAATGGCTACACAAATCACACCATAGAGAAAGCTATTAATGCACAGGTTTCCCGAACAACGAACAACAAAACTTATGAACCGGGAAAGCAACAAGTAGTCTTACTATATGTAAAAGGTACAACAGACAGAATCGGAAGAATTCTTAGGAAACACAACATACAAACAATACACAAGCCACAAACAACTATAGGTAAACTACTTGGAAACCCAAAAGATAAAATCAAACTGGAAAACCACGGAGTATACAGTATTCCATGCCAGGATTGTGAAAAGTTGTACGTGGGGTAAAATAACAGGCGAATATCAGCAAGAGTGGAAGAGCATAAACTCAGCGTCAGAAATAAACAAACAACCTCAGCTTTACTCCTACATCATCAGGAAACCGGCCATACAATAAATTTCGATGGGTGTAGGGAGATTGCCAATATAGAACATTATAAGACCAGAATAATCCGAGAAGCCATAGAAATTGAAAAACAAGGTGATCTGAATAAAAGGGACGAATTATTAAAACTACAAACAGTATGGAAGGCAATAATCGACAAATCTAAAATCGGAAAAACTCAAATGTAATTAGCGCAACAACAACAGCACTATCCGGAAAACATAAATAACGACCAACGCCTGCGCAGATATAACCTTCGGCCTCGAGTGGGGGAATAAAAGGAAGCGTCGTCAAGTCACCAACACTTCAGTCTCTATTCGGACGCGTGAAAGGAAGCTTCGAAAATGCCAAATGTGATTTTGGCGAAACGTCAGCAAAAATGTTCTTTTCAGAACGACAGTAGTGAACGGATGTATACCCGTAATGAAAACACATTTTATATATATATATATATATATATTTATATATATATATATATATATATATATATATATATATATATATATATATATATATATATATATATATATATATATATATATATATATATATATATATATATATATATATATATATATATATATATATATATATATATATATATATATATATATATATATATATATATATATATATATATATATATATATATATATATATATATATATATATATATATATATATATATATATATATATATATATATATATATATATATATATATATATATATATATATATATATATATATATATATATATATATATATATATATATACACTGCCGGGCATAAAATTAGGGTCACCTTGTACTTTCAAATTAATTTAGAAATTTTTATTTTTTGTTGTTGTTTTTTTGTTGTAACATAGTTTCCTAACTTGTGCGATGATTTTGTCGTGATTGCTTAAATAAAAAAAAGTTTTTGTTGTTTTTTTTTTAAGTTTATAAAAAATAAGAAAAAATACAATTTCAATTCATGTGCTCTAAATGAAAACTACAATTTTTTTAAGAACTTCAGTAGCGAGTATTTCCTCCTCTGGCAGTGATAACAGCTTGCAAACGACGAGGCATGCTTCGAATTAGATTTTGGATCACATCCTGCGGAATATTGTTCCATTCCTGCACCAATATGTCGCAAAGCTCTCTAGAATTTCCTGGGGCCGGCACATGTCTCCGTAAACGTCTCCCCATCTCATCCCAAACATGCTCAATGGCATTTAAGTCTGGGCTGCGAGGAGGCCAAACAAATCGCGTTATTCCAACCTCGTCAAGATAAGAAGTAACTAACCGAGCAGTGTGGGGCCGTGCATTGTCATGCATGAAGGTTGCGTCTTCACCAAGAATAACCATAAACGGTACAACGTGGTCTTCTAAAACCTCTGTCAGGTACCTATGTGCGTTCAACGTCCCATTCTGGATAAAGACTAACTCCGTGCGAGCTTCAAAAGATATACCTCCCCATGCCATAACTGATCCTCCACCAAATGGAAGTCGCTCGGCAATACACGCTTGAGCATATCTCTCGCCTTGTCGTCGCCACACTCTTACACGTCTATCTGAGCCTGTCAGACAAAATCGCGATTCATCGGAAAACAACACGCGACTCCAATCCTCTATTGTCCAAGCCAAATGTTCTCTTGCAAAATTCAATCTTGCAATCCGGTGTTCACGAGAAAGCGGCGGGCCAGTAGCTCTAGTTCGAGAAGATAATCCAGCAGCATGAAGTCGCCTCCTAACCGTCCACTCACTTATGTTTACATTTCTCACTTCTTGAAGATGATTTCGAAGGGAAACTGCCGTGACCGTTCGGTTTCTCAAAGCATTAGAAATGACAAAGCGGTCATCTCTAGCCGTTGTACTCCGTCCTCGTCCTGAACCAGGTCTTCGAGTGAGGAAACCAGTCTGTTCGTACCGTTGAAATACTCGTTGCACACTAGAAAGACTTACACCAACATTTCTCGCAGTTTCGCGCTGACCGCGGCCATCTTCTATAGCCGCCACAATTCGCACCGCAACAACAGGATTTATGGCCATTTCAATACGCTTACTGCAATAGCAATACTATACAAACAATTTGCAATAAACAGATAAAGCCACTGAAACGAAAAGTATGCTGTTAATGATTTTTATGAATTTCAGTCAAGGACCCTTTTTTTTCCAAACGCCTATCAAAACAACAAACTTTTTTTTTTATTCAAGCAATCACGACAAAATCATCACAAAAAGTTAGGAAACTATGTTACAACAAAAAAACAACAAAGAATAAAAATTATTAAATTAATTTTAAAGTACCGGGTGACCCTAATTTTATGCCCGGCAGTGTATATATATATATACGTATGTATACATTTATATATATATATATATATATATATATATATATATATATATATATATATATATATATATATATATTATATACATATGTATATATATATATATATATATATATATATATATATATATATATATATATATATATATATATATATATATATATATATATATATATATATATATATATAGATATATATCTAAAACAATGAAATTTGGTCAACTATAGACACGTGTTTCTGATTTAAGGTCTTCATCAGTACAGTCAACTAGTTCAGAGACGAGTACACCTAGTTTATTATATACTCTTGGGTGCTGAGTTTCGCCACAGGTGGCTATATGATGCTCCGTGGAAATAGAGTATCAAGTCCGGCGAACATTTCGGATGTTCACTTGGTAACTGTAAATGTCGGTTTTGCTCCTGTTGGTGACTCTGGTGTGGTTTTGTGTATTAATTTTGGCGCTAGTTGTATTCGTCTCTCAACTAGTTGACTGTAGTGATGAAGACCTTAAATCAGAAACACGTGTCTATAGTTGGCCAAATTTCATTGTTTTAACGGTCTTCCCAAAAAATCCTTTTTCTACTATATATTAGTTCTAACGGCGTTAATATTTTCCTACTTTCGATTATATATATAACAGAAGTATATAACAGAAGGCTTCCTGCTTGCCATCCAGGACAAAGTCACAGCAACCAGAAACTACCGAAAGCACATCATCAAGGACATAACCATTGAATACGACAGGTGCAGGAGATGTCACCAGCAGAGACAAACGATCGATCACGTAACGAGTGGAAGTAAAATAATGGCCGGAACTGAATACACCGCAAGGCGCAACTCAGCCGCGAAGGTCGTTCATCAAGCATTAGCCACAACATACAAACTAACTAAGAACACAGACCCTTACTACCATTATACACAAACATCCATACTTGAAAACGAAGACTACAAGCTCTACAGGGACATTGACATCCACACAGATAAAAAAATCCCCGCAAACAGACCCGATATCACCTTTCAATCCAAAAAAGAGAAGATCTCTTATTTAACTGACATGGCTGTCCCCAACAACGACAACATCCAATCGAAATACAGGCCGAAGATACACCGACTTGGCAATGAAAGTAAAGATGTCACACCAGACTTTCACCTTGTCCATGTCAGATGATATGGAAGATTTTAAGGACATGATGTCAGTAGAGTGCCATAATATTGTGGTGTCATCTGCGAATAATGTGAATCGACCGTCAATATTTAAGTGCGAAAGATCATTAATATACAAAAGAAAGAGGAGTGGGCCAAAGACAGAACCTTACGAAACTCCTCACTTGTTATGTAAAGAAGTAGATGATCTTGTGCCAAGAAACACATGCTGGTGACGTCCTGTCAAATATGATCCAAACCAAGAGAGAACCACACCCCGAAAGCCATAATGTTTTAGCTTCTGCAGTAGAATTCCATGATTGACACACTCAAATACTTTAGATAAATCACAGAAAACTGCTGCAGTATAGCCACCCTCATTTATACGAGAATATAGTCCCTCCAGCAGACTAAACGTTGCATCGTTAGTACTATTATATTTCTGAAAACCAAACTGGTTTTGGGAAAGGATATTACTGAGCTCGAGAAAGAATGTCCTTGTTTTACTAACTTTTAAATTAGTTTTGAAAGGGGAATCACTTTGTCAGAAGTTAAACAAGGTGAAAAAGATACTACCTACCAGGACCCATTTATTGCTTGTTCGAGCACCTCTAAAGCTGAATTGGGAGGATTTAGGAAAATCTTTACAGATAAACCGTTAGCACTAGGTTATTTCACTATCCAACAGAAAACTATGCCTTAGCTAGCCGTGATGGACTAATTAAATTCACGTAGGCTTACCCAATAGAAGATAAAACTGCAAAAAACAATTGTCAATACCCTTCTAGTATTTTTCCAACACTATGGAATTTCCTTACGTATCCATTGTGCCTATGGTCGTGAATTCGACAATACACTTATGAAAGACCTTTGCGAATTATATGAAATAAAACTAACATTTTCAAGCGTAGGACACCTCCAGTCTAACAGTTTTATAGAAAGATTTCATGCAACTTTAAATGAAATGATAAGATCCAATCAAAAAGAAAATCCAAATGAACATCCTTTTAATGTACTCCCATATGCTGTTATTGGTTATAATAACACAAAGAATCAAACCCATGTTTTTGTTTTTTATCGAATTCATTTTATTCTTTGATTCATACAGACAAGTAGGCAGAAAGTAAATTTAATTTGGGACTGCCATCTCATATAAATACTCCATAGGACCCATAGAGGGATTTATGTTGCTCGTAAGTTTCTCAGCTATGAAGCAGTAAAAATCATTAATATTATCTGGCGATAACTCAGTTACCTTAGAGCTCTGAGGACCATCGGATGCCGAATAACATTCACAATAGACCATCTTTCCGTCTGCTTGTTAGAAGATTCATTTAGGTTGTTAAAGTAGTAATTCTGCTTTGCTCTAGTGATTATTAGTAAATTTGATATTTAGTAAAATAAGAATGAAAAAATAACAATTTGTGAATTTTCTAATGGTACGGAGAGATCTCAGATTTTCGGTTCTAAAACAAGATAATAAAATAATAATATTTCATTTATATTTATATTTCATTGCTAAGCTACATTATAATGCATGCATTTACAAGTGGGCTAATTTTATACACAGTTAAGGTGAAAAACTCTAGCATGACTTTTTTCTTTTTCAATACTTTCAATACTAGTAACGTTTTCTTTTTAATGACGTGGTGCTCAGGTTCAGATTATTTTTAATTTTAATAATGACACATGGCGGCTTACTTCGTAAATTTAAGATGTAAAAATACAAGTCAAAAAAAACTAAGCTATTGTTTATTTTGCAATATTTACTTTGTATGAACAAATGCTAGAAAATATGTGGAAGCTGAAAATAATTCCTAAATAATGAAAAGTTGTGTTAACTTGTCCTCTTAAGAGATCAAAATTTAGTATTCAACTGTAAAAATATAAAGTTAAACGAACTTTATAGCTAAGGCATAAAATTAAGAACTAGAACAAACGTTTGTGAAGGCTCATATTTAAAACTTACGGTTTAACTTTTCCTTAATACTAACTTTATTTAAAAAAAAAAAAGGACGTCATGTTACATGAACAATCCTTTAGGCTCATGCTGTTTTACTGATAAATTAATTTGTTACGTCAAATGAAATAAGCTTGGAGTTTCCCGGTAAATTTACTAATAATGTAATTAATCATGTAAATTAAATTTAATAGCGTTTTACATTATGTCTTACAGTTAGCTTAAGTTCCATTTGTATTATATAACATCATTCCGGAAACCGGAAACTGTATGTTGGGGCTGATAATATGTAGTAGAGTCCCGTGTAACTGGGTAATTTCCTTTAGGTAATTTTATTAATGAGCATCTACAATTTGTGGATTCATCATAGTCAGCTTTATTATGGATTATTCGTTTTCTATTGACAAATTGACAAAATTTAAATTTCTGCCACGGTATTGCTAAAAAACTATTTAACCGAATTACTATAAATTGTGAGGCGTCATTTGGGTTTTAGTGGTCACATTTTGGAAACAATCCAACCTGGTGAAACTAAATAACGGCGTAATAACTTGTTTTACTGTAAAAACGAATGAGTCAATTGACTTTAATTTAATAAACAAAATAAGGCTTCTGACGTAGAAATATATTGGCAAAACTTTGTTATAAATCGGATATGGCGGGAAAATGACGACTTAATACGATGTTTTAAAAATCCATGTAAAAAAACCTAATTATTTATTTGAATTCAAATTTTGCAGAAGAATTAAGTGTAATATACTGTTAAGATTTAAACCCAATTTGCATTTGTGACACAGAAACCAATTCATATGCTTTTAGTTTGAATCCAAAATCATGGTTATTTTAAATCAAGTTTTTTTGTCACAGTAGGCACTTAAAGGCACGGGGCGTCGGAAGGTGAGAGAGTGGAGGTGGGGGGAATTCATTCGACGGGTGCAAATTATGAGCCTTGAAAACATTTCTAATCTGGAGAAAGTGACAGAGATTTCTTGACTTAACGTATTTAGGTATAGAAAATGGTTTCATATTTTTTACTTTCTCGTACGTGGAAATATTGTAGTCGCATATCACATATATATATATATATATATATATATATATATATATATATATATATATATATATATATATATATATATATATATATATATATATATATATATATATATATATATATATATATATATATATATATATATATATACAGTGTGCCCCAGATTCGCTTCTCTATATAGGGATCTCGGCTCCTCTTATACCTACAGCAAAGGTTAAATAGGGAAGTTTAGAGAAAACTTATTGCATTCGATATCTGGCTTCAGATATCCGATCGATCAATAATTTTGGGAAATATCGGCGAAAAAACGAAGATGGCGGATTTCGTTTTTCGTCAGTATATCCAGAACGGTAAATTTGATAGCTGTCAAAATGTGACATTATTCGGACACATCTTTAAGACAAATAAGATGGCGTATACGACACGTCTTCATTGTTTTTTGTTAACCCGCAACCCGCCTCAACTTTTCGATTTTTGGAAAGAGCCTAAAATTTCAAGTCTAGTGATATCTCACAAGTGCATTAAAGATTTTAGTGTCATCAAAATATCACACTTCGTAAATTAGGTTTCAATGTTTTTAAAGGAGGCCATGATTTATTTGTCACAAGATTACATTAATATGTAAGTAATGTATTGAACGCATTGAATTTTCAATACAACATGAACGTAAATAACGACTTAAAAAATCTAAATGAGCTTTAACTACTTTGTAAGTGGGTAACATTAATTTACAAATCTGCAAAATGACGTCTATTTGCATCGAGACATTTTTGATAATTGGTGACTGTTTTTCGTACAACCCTGGTAAGTGTATTTCGGTTAATATTTCTAAATGTGTCCAGAACTCTTTGTCTCAGGATTTCTATGGTAATGGGGGGGATCAAATTCATAGATTTCATTCTTTGTGTGACCCCAGAGGTATTGGACCATTTAAAGAAATTATTCTTTCGTCAAATTGCTCTCTTAAGAAGTTCCTGACTTGAATGGTATCGTGAGCCGGACATCCGTCTTGTTGAAACCAAGTTCTGCTTAATTCATCTTCCGTTAGAATAGCTCGTAAGGCTGGTACAACCTGGTTTCGCAAAAGCTCTAGGTACATCTGCCCGTTTAGGTTGTAGTCAAACAAAAATAGTCCAATAAGTCGATTTCCTGAAATGATTAATAATTTATAAATAGGTGCCCAACAGTCAATGGCGGCAGGGTCGGCTGGGTGGCACTAGAAACTATAAATTATAAATGGAAAATTATCTTTATTAAAAGGTAGATATTTTCTTTACAAAAATAATTATCGAAACATCCCGTAATGAATGAGCTTGAATACAATTGAAACCTATTCAGCTTTATTATGAAAAAGAAAAACATATTTGGTTAGCGGGAAGTAATAGCCGTAATAAATTTTGTTGGTATTGCATATTAATTTCGGAAATACTAAATCAATTTATTCAGTGATATAATAATCTTAAAGGTGCCTTAATAAAACATAAAATATTAAAAGAACAAGCCCCTTGCGCTTTAAAATTTAAATTATTCGGAAATACAGCTGAACGTCTTTCTATAAATCATAATGAAAATCGACATTTGATTAATATGGTATTTTTTTCATAACGCAAGAACTAGGCTTCCCGGGTAATAATATATCATTAAATATAGACAATCAAAATAATTTTAGAGAATTAGCTAAATCTGCAGAAAATTTAGATAAAGTGTTAATAAATTTATAGAATCCTATTTTTATAGGTTCTTCGAAACTACAATACAAAATGATTGAATAAAAATGTAAAACAATATCAAAAAAGTAAGTTGACTGACTAGAGTACATTTTACCTTTTTTTATTAGATTATACTGTTTTAGTATCATTAAAGAACTAAACGAAAAAAAAAAAGATTATTATTTAACCATCATTTGGTGGTTAGATTAACTTACTAATGATCCCACACCGAACGTTACTTCCAAATCTGATCTCTAAACGTCTCTTTGCCACTTCGTGAGGATTTTGCACAGTCCAATGATGACGGTTGGGCCTATTAAAGACTCCACAATTCGTTAACCTGCTCTCATCGGACCACAAGACATGATTTACAAAATCAGGATTTTCATTACATCTCCTAGTATACCACTCACAGAACTGTAGTCGTCTTGGAAAATCAGTTTCCTTAAGTTCTTGTACTATTATGGGTTTTTATGGATGGTACTTGTTCTTTTTTAAAACTCTCTGTGCTGTTGATTTTGGCACATTAGTTTCCTGTTCTACAGTTCTTTCATTGTTATTATTGTATACACTTCTAGGTTGTTCGAAGGCACCATGGTTAATTAAATTAACTACGATTTTCCTGAATTGGGTTTTATGAGGCTGCCGTCGTTCGGGGTACATTTCCAAATACCTTGCTGAGGTAACGTCGGCGTTTCTGTATGATTGAAAGTACAGAGCTAACATGTCAACCTTTTCTTCATTTGAATACGGAATGCCGGCCATTTTCTATAGGTTTTGACGATTTATGTGTCAGATTTATGATTTTATTGGGATAAAAGCGTACGTACTACTTATTAAAACACAGCTTTGATACTTTCAACTATTTAACTTAACGTCAAAGCCAAAATCCAATTTTGTTACAGATAAATCATGGCCTCCTTAGAAAAGCATTGAGAGCTAACATTACTTTAAATCATGGCCTCCTTAGAAAAAACTGAAACCTAACTTTACGAAGTGTAATATTTCGATGATACTAAAATCTTTAATGGACTTGTGAAATATCACTAGGCTGGAAATTTTAGGCTTTTTCCAAAAATCGAAAAAGCCAATATAGCGGCCATAAGAAAAATGAAAGTTGAGGCTGGTTGCGGGTTAACAAAAAACAATGAAGACGTGTCGTACACGCCATCTTATTTGTCTTAAAAATGTGTCCCAATAATGTCACATTTTGGCAGCTGTCAAATTTACCGTTCTGGATATACTGGCCAAAAACGAAATCCGCCATTTTTGGTCTTTCCCCGATATTTCCAAAAACAATTGATCGATCTTAAATCTGAAGCCGGATATCGAATGCAATAAGTTTCCTCTAAAACTTCCCCCATTTAACCTTTACTGTAGGTATAATAGGAGCCGAGATCCCGAGAAATTGCTATATAATTTTAATTTCTTATTTCAAGTTCTTGTCTTGCTTCGAATTATTAAATAAAATTAACATATAGATAATCCTTCATGGAGTGAATACATATTAAATAGAGACAAAATAATATGCAATATTACACTATATGATATTTTTCCTAAAAAGGAATACAGACGAATCTTATTTTAACAAATGTCTCGAGATCCTACAGTGAATTTAAATTTTTACTGGAACTACTGTCTAAAAAGTTCCTAATATCAAAGTTCGTACATTTTGGACCCACAAGAGGCTCATCAACAGGTTTTGTGTGTCTATGTGTAGGATTTTACAACATTTATCCCTATCCTCATCCTCAATGTATGGAAAACTGTTTGTGTGTGTACAATGGCAGTTGTATTATATAGGAGAGCAGTTTATACCCGCCTTTTTGTAATTGCACTTTGCAATACCGCAACTTTTGAATAATTTAGAGAATAACAAGTTTGGGGTTTTAAGGTTTGTGGTGGCCACATTTGAGCTGATCTGCTTCACTGGATGGGTGTTTAACTTTTCATCCCCAGAGTTCTGGGGAAAAGTTGTTATCAACCAGACTTGTACATAAAGAGCCTTCAAATCCAGGGTGGTAGTACACTCAAAGAAAGATTCTCCTTTAGTGGTACGCCATACCACTTAAGAAAATTTCCACTACCAGTTTCTTCGTTATGTTACAAATTGACAAAACCAAATTTTCCTTTCTAGAACACTGCCGACGCACAGAAGGCAAAAATCCAAAATTAGAAAATAAAAAGTCAAATATTGAACATTACGTTTTTTGTCCTTCAAATGCATCATTGAATGCTTAATATGTCCCTACAAACATACCGTCCTAACAAACAATGTTTTGAATTTTTCGGGTAACTTATTTTATAGTAGGCTCTGGAAAAATAGTAAGTATATTAAACGTCAAATAGTTTCTATTATTTGTTGATAATTAACGTCAAAATCAGGTTCTTGTTTCGTGAGCTTAGAAAGTAATTTAGTTTTTGCAACAATAGTATGGTAAATATGCAAGGTAAGTACATTTTATTATCTAGTATTTTTTATATAACCAAACGTTTGTTATATATTTTACTTCCACATCCCTTCAGGGTGGGAAGTATAGTATTTTTGTTATATGTTTAAGTTGATAAAGCATATTATTGTCAAATTACACTCAATTACAGTTAAATCGACCGGTATACTGTTGAGATATATTCGGTTAATCAAATCACACTAAAATCAGCTGCAACAAATTGCAATAAATGCTGTTTTTATAACCTTTTATTTAACTTGACAATGTTGACGTATATGCTTTGGACAAATTTTAATTAACATTTGACCAACTTTTACGTACTTACCCGATTACCTTTAAATGTGGTATGTGGCATGATACAATAAATACAAGGTATGTCAGCTGCTTACGTCACGCGTGTGACACGGCAGGCAAGGGCATCTTGATTATTTTATTCATAAAGCTTTTAAGGTAACTTTAAATGTTTTAAATATTATTTTAACCATCTGTAGACTTTATAAAGCTTAAAATACAGATATTTATAAAATTACGACAATAAAATAAGTTTAAACTCAATATTCAATCGTGTTTTCCATTTAAATACATAACAAAAGGCAAACGCTTGCAACCTTAGACAAGGAATTCCTTGTCTAAGCTTGCAACACGCGTGACGTCACAAGCGGAATCCAACCTCGCGTTGCGTGGTAGATATAGTTTTGGAACATAACAATATTATGATGTCATGAAGTTGACAACTCCCCCTCTAAGTGGGTGGAGAGGGGTAACATATAAACACGAGTAGAGACATGTTCGTTCAAAATTGGTACAAATGCGTATTTAGAAGCGCACATTACGAATTTTAAAAAATGTGGTTTTTGCAAAGTTTTATAAAACTGACCGATAATAAAACTGTCCGCAAATGGTTCGTTTCCAAAATACAGGGTCAATGGTAAAGTTTTGAAAAAAAATATTTTTTTATCTTGCATATTTACCATACTATTGTTGCAAAAACTAAATTACTTTCTAAGCTCACAAAACAAGAACCTGATTTTGACGTTAATTATCAACAAATAATAGAAACTATTTGACGTTTAATATACTTACTATTTTTCCAGAGCCTACTATAAAATAAGTTACCCGAAAAATTCAAAACAAACAAATATGTTTGTAGGGACATATTAAGCATTCAATGATGCATTTGAAGGACAAAAAACGTAATGTTCAATATTTGACTTTTTATTTTCTAATTTTGGATTTTTGCCTTCTGTGCGACGTCGCGACACATAGTGAAACCATGCAAAAAGAGAATGTGCCCGAGATCTAGTTGATGCAGCTTGTATGATAAATATTTATTTTGTTTTGTTTTCTTCTATACGTTTAGGTTGGAAAAAGATAATTTCTGAAGTATCTGGTGTTAATTGGTTTAAGAGTATAATGAGGTAAAAATGATCTCTAAATACCGTAACATGTGATAACGTCAATTTGGAGCATCTCAGGTATCTATTCCACAGATACCTAAAGTAGTTAGAAATATTGCAGTGAATGGGGATTTGTTGTCTTCGTTGGAGAGGAAATGGTCTTGTTGTAGAAAAATAATGCATTATTACTTTTTATTTAATAGACGAATTTTACTTTATAATATACCATCCTAAAAATAATTTTATCTTCTGCAACTTTTTTTATGACCATTTTTGCTCCTAATGTAATATTTGAGAAGAAATAGGATTTTATATATCCAAAATCGTTGAAGGTAACTCCTAGTCTCTTTCCGCCGTAAAAAATTATATATTTTTCCACGGGTTCTAAGTCAAAAAAGGTTAGGCATTGGAAAAAATATGTAGATATTATTTTGTGTCAAATTGTCTTACCCTAATTTTATATAAAATAACTTTTTTTCTGGGGTCAATACATTTTTGGAACTCCTAAAGCAAGCTCTCCTCTGAGACTTTTGGTATAATCATCTCCAAACACTTCTGAATGCTGCCCAAAAAGAAAAAAAAGTCTGTGTACAAACCGTTCGTTGATTAAACTATAGCAAAATAAGTACATCAAGTAGCAATAGTAATAAAAGCATACATGGTGTTTAAAGTTAAACTGGCATCATTGCTAACTTCTTTGTTATTAGCGCAACAATTCCGGTTAAATTATGAAAATTGAATTTTATTTAATGATTTTGATGGCAAGGCTAAGAAAAACAAAATAAGGAATTATTCGCCAGAAATTTGCCATATAAAATATCTTTAAATGAATTACTAGAAACATGTTTACTTTATTCGATTCGGCGTCAAAATGTTACAAAAGGTTACAAAATAGAAGATATTGGAAGTAATCGTAAATTTAAATTTAAATCAAGTGACAGATAAAACAAAAGTCGATGCATAAATTAAATTATTTTCGAAAGTTAGTATACTTAATTATTGGTTGAATAAAAATAGTGTTTTCTTATTTAAAAATGTGATATGGTAGAAATGCACATTTAATATAGAAAAAATACTACTTCAGGGATAAAAGAAATAAAGTATCCAAATCACGATCTACCAGACAGTCGTTTATTTTTATCCCTGTATTGCAAATAGAGGTCTAAAACCCATATATTTAAAATGTCGAGACGAAGAAACAACTTTATAAATCTTATCCAGGGACTTCTGCAATGACAGCGATTTAAGTTTGGGAAACACAAATTTGTAATGTACAAATACCAAAAGTTCAAATCTTAGAAGTGAATAATTTTCCAGGACTAATAGATTTTTGTATATGATATTTTAATTAATAAACAAATGGTTTTATGAAGCAACCAAGCCAAATTTTCAAATGCATGGGAATATTTAACCAAAAATGGTCATTATTAGTCAGTGGGAACCTTTTTACAATTTAAATGTACGGATATACAGGGGAAGAATTATTGTACCTCATTTTTATGAAAGCAGGGAACTGTAAATGTTATTGGAGATCTTATAAAATTTCGTGGCCAAGGCATGTCTTTTGAGGCGGCAAGACGCATGTACTTTCAACGGAATGATGCCCCGCATAAAACTGAACTTGTGCGGCAAGTAATTCAGCGATATTTTGGGAATGAATAGATAGCTAAAAATGATCCAGTACGCTGACCTCCAAGGTCTTCATACATTACACCCCTAGATTTTTTATGGAGATATTTTAAAAACAATTTACGTCAAATGTATTTAAGCATTGATGTGATTTTTTGTAGTTGAAAGAAAAATGTTATTGAATGTTACAAGAAGTATACGTAAGTGGTGCCGGTGCACATATAGCATATTAAAACAGATATTTTAATTAAATATGATACATCCACTATCATTGTTCTATTTGTTTATTGACTTTTTATAATATTTGCAGTATTATTTATTTTCAAGTTTTTTTTTCATAAAATAATAATTCTGAAATTAAAAACTGCGATTATCTGTGATATTTATATAAGAAAAGTAAAAAAATGTTTTTACTGAATAATCTTTATTGAACACTAATTGGTTTACTAATTACTTATTCCCAAAGCATAAATGCTTGATAAAAAGCCAGCCAAATATCATTTGAAATAAACTCATTATTTTAAAATTTGTAGGATGTCTAATTTCCCAGGCCTTATCTACAATCATATCAAAAGATGGGTACGGGGAAGAAGTTAAGTCTAGATACACATGATATACTTATTATTCCCACATCATTATAAAGAAATGCTTAGGTACCATCGTGTCAAAAAAAATGGGACCAAGCATTTATAACTATAGCAACTGGACGGTACACTTCCAAAACGGTTGCATTAAATCTAGAACAGAAAGGTTTACTATATTATACCAATGACATCTATATACACACACACGTCAGACAGAGATTCGCTATAAGAAATATTGCCATTAAGCTGAGATTTAGCAAAAATACTGTGTTATGGACAGAAATTTCATGAGCATAGAAGTATAATAAGAAAACCAGTTCAGGACATCCCAAAATTTCGAATGCAGATCAAGATGCAAGATTAGTTCATTTTCTGGAAAATAATCTCTTTGAAACAGCAGTCATAGTAAAAGAGGGGGTGCATTTACTGGAGCCTGTTGCTCTTGGAATGTTATTAAAAATCGTTGTGCTGTTGTCAAATCCTCCCAGACTATAGTAAATCTGAATCATTGTTTGCTCAGATAATTAACTGAAACCAATTGTTTAAAACATAATGTAAATTATCTAACCAAATATAAACTCATGTCACTTGAACTCGAAAAAAAAAACTGTCGATTGTAAGCGAGTTTTCTAATATAAATAACGACGCGATCTCACTCACTGGCAAACTTGGCTTGGGTCTCACTTCCTCTCCGCTTCCGCAATTTAGCTCGTTTGGAAAACGTTCTCTGGGGGAACCCTCCCTAAGCCGGTCTATATACCTTACCTAAAGGAAATATATTTGTTTAAGTTGAATTGCTTCTTATCATTATAAACTCCAGTTATTCTTATAATTTCTGTAGATATTTCAAGGCAGTATAGAAGCCCCGTTTACGAAGACCCCCCAACAGCATGAAGAGAATGCGCATCTTATTGACCTGGTATATGTATACGAGTTTAACTGAGACAATATCGTTCATAACTTGTTTTCTAAAGACCGAGCGTTTCAATTCTACTCTCTAGTCTACCCTTACCCAAGATAGAATAGCTCACCGTCACCGTAACGTGACACTATTAACAAAAGTTATCTCACCGAAATAAATAAGCAAATATGGTTTAAATTTGGAAAAGAATGTGTAAATCATAATAACATGTGAGAAAATGTGTTAAGAATATTAACCTCGACTCTTCCACAATCCTATCAAATGTGGTTGTTTTGGCACTTGTTGTAAATTATACTATTGTCGTATCCCCCAAATCTTCTGAATGAACTTATATAATACTTTTCGAAGGCAAGAGTAATAATCGCACAAACACCTCATGCTCTGGAGTTAATCCAAGCCTAGACGTTAACAGAAAACAAAAAATTAATTAATTAAAAACTATATATCGTGAATAATTTTCTTATTGCAGGAGGCTATATAGGGGTATTCTAGCATTATGATTTTTCCGATATGAAAAAAAGAAATTACCACATTCGAACTGCAACATTTTCAGCAAACGGTGCTTTACTATAACTATTGTTTCAAACGGATCATTTTTCAGATGTTGGACTAATTTTGCATCTTGATCTGCATTCAAAATTTTGGAATTAACCCAAGCGTTTTTGAAAATAAAATTTGTAGAAGGACATGACAAATTATTAAGTTCGGTCTAGTGAAACTTCCTTTAATATATTAATATGTTATTATCGTGCCTATTAGGAAACTTTTCTTTCTATTGCACCATACAACGAAAACCACAAAATTGTATATTTCAAATTTAACAATTTTTGCATATACATATTTCAAGCTTCACAAGTTGTTTCAACATATGTTAGTATGTTGATGTCATTTCTTTAGACTGCCTTGTCATTGCACCATACCTCGTAAAATACAAGATGAGTCAGAAAACGAAAGCAAAATTTTATATTTCCAATTAACCAATTTTTGTATACATATTTCGAGCCTAGCCAGTTGTTTAAAAACTTCTGTTAGTATGTTAATATCGCCCCTATAAATACATTTTTTTGCCATTGCACCATACCTCGCAAACTACTGGGTGAGTCAGAAATCTAGGCTTAAAAGCTGTATATTTCCGAATTATCAATAATTACATAGATACAATTCGGGCCTCGCAAGTCGTTTCTAAACGTATGTTAGTGTGTTGATGTTGTTCCTACAGAAATCGAGGTCAAAAAAATTACCAATTTTTGCATAGAAGTATTTGGGGCCTCGCAAGTTGTTTTGTAAACGTTCTTAAATATAAAATATTAAAGTAGTCATAATTAATTAGCATAATAACCGTAATATTGGGCAATATGACGTTAAAACTGTATCCGTTGAGTAATAACTTTAATTAGGTAAACAAAAATCCTATTGCCAAAATAAGTTATTTGTTGTACAAGCTAATGCAGGAAAAATAAAAAAGTATTCAAAAATATATTTCAATATATACAAATAAAAACTGTTTGTGGATTGTTAATACTACTTTTAATAATACAGACAAATGACGTTTCACATTATAATTCAAAAGGAAAGATACAAGCAGCTTTTTTGGATGATTTATTAAACACTTAAATCAAATATTTTCGTTTCGTATCAGTGTAATCATTTAGGCTAAAAAGGACAAATTCCACAATAAGAGAAGACACTTTTCGATACATTTGAAAAAAACATACAATACAAATATGTACATCTTTATAAGTTATACTATATCAAAAGTGAGTAAAAATAAATGTCAACTAAAGTAAAAGTAAAGTAAAAAAATACCAATAAGATCAAAAAATATTGGAAGCACTACTGAGATTTACAACTTACGAGTAGATAAATTATAAAATTGAGAATTAAAAACGATTTAAATTAAAATTGATCAGAATATACAGATTTTTTTTAAACCAACAGTGTTACCATTAGCGTGATTATATCCAAAATCAGGGTTCGGCAAACATCATTTTACAGAGGTTCACAAATTTAATTTTAACAACCTACATAATATATATTAGAATATGAAAGCAATTAAAAAAAGAGATGTTTTTCTTAAAATGGCACACATCTACAAAAACAAACCAAATGTCAGCCTAAACCAAGACTTACTCAATTTTGTTACTCATAAGGACGATATCAACATATTACCATGGGTTTCCCAACGGCTTGCGAAGTCTGAAATATGTCTATGCTATAATTGATAATTCAGAAATATATAACTTTTGGTCCTCAATTTCTGACTTGGACTATAGTTTGCGAGGTATGGTGCAATGTTAAAAAAGTCTCTTTATAGAGACGATATTAATATCCTTACATGGGTTTACAAACAGCTTGCCCAAAATATGTATTTGCAAAAATTATTAAATCGGAAATATATTTGTTTTGGTCTTCGGTATCAAACGCACCCTGTATACCCCTGTATATGACAAAACGCCTTATAGGGTCGATTTTTTGTGAGGCCAGAAATTTGTATATGCAAAAATTGGTATAATTGGAAATATACAACTTTTGGCCCTTGATTTCAGACTTGCTCTGTAGTTTGCGAGGTATGGTGCAATAGCAAAAAAGTTTCCTTATAGTCACGACAACAACATATTAAACTATCAAAAAAGTTTCCTGGGACCGAAATTATGATAGTTCAGGTGATATAATTATAATTGTTTTGTCTCAGTTTTTTTTTGTACGAGATAGTACCTTCTTGATAATTGTTGCTAATCCGCATCTGACAACCAAAGTCAAATATGATTATTGTAAATTTGAATTCACGTAATTCGCTAATATCTAGAAACCATGATGTGGGATCTTGTAAATAATAAACCTTTTGCACACATCGTATATTAACAATAAATTGATATCATATAATTCACACTAAACAATACCAAATATCAAATCTATTTACATAATTCTCCCCTGGAAGACATTTTAATTAATCATTAAATTGTCATCACATCTAACAGAACACGCCCTCTCCGAAAATGATTTTCCATTAGAGTGACGTCACTTGTTAGCAAGTTTCCCAAGCTTCCGTGTTGCGCTGTGTGAAAAATTTGATAATTCGACTGATTTTCGACGAGATTTATTATATAGCATACTATAAAATGATACTATTCTATAATAATAATGAAACTTAGGTGTAGTAGTTTGTTAGCGTAATCTCTTTTAAATGAATTTCCATTATACAGGGTGGTTACTAAGTACGTCAACATATTTAAGGGGTTTTAGTGTTGAATTGAATGCATCGAGCATTGATGTAGTTTATGAATCGAAATAATAAAAAATAAATATTTGTTGGGTCGGGTACAGAACGAGACCACTAAAAATTTGATTTATTGCTCATAATTACAATATTATACGCAATTATAACTCAATAGTACATAACTTTATATTAAATAGAATATTATTTTGAAACCTAAAGTAAATGAAAAACCTATTTTTACCAAAAATCCTTGTACATTTATTAAGCCGCACAAGAATTACAGATCCTTTATTAACTCCTCCGAATATAGCATTCTGCAACACGAAAAGTCTTTTTGGTTCTATCAAAAGTCAAAAAAAAACATTACTGGTTTCCTAAGTAAATGACTTATAACGATAATACTTCTACAAACTAGCTTTTGCTACATTCTTTCAGTCTGTTTATAATTTGAGCAGGGGAAAGTCAAAATATAGCATAAATTCACTACCTATAAAACACTAGTATTAATCTGCGTGAAATATCAGTTAAGGCAGGCATAGTATTTAATAAGCTGGTCGAACTGAAAATCAATAAGGAAGCTGGTCAAGATAAAATCACTCCAATCTTTTTCAAAAATTGCAGTCCAACCCTTTCTTTCCCACTAACGCTAATAATCAACGCGTCACTTTGTTCAGGAAGTTTCCCGATGTGATGGAAGTCAGCCATCGTCACAGCTCTTTTTAAGGGCGGTGACAGATTTGAAATCTCGAACTATCGACCAGTCTCCGGCTGTGCTGAATGGTAAAAGTCCTGGAGTCAAGAGTGACTGAGAAGATCTTTTGTGCTTTTCGAAGAAATATATTACCATATCAACACCGATTTTTCTGTGCTCGATCGTGTCAAACAAATCTATCACTTAACTTCAATTTCTCGAGAACTTCTCTTGACGTATCAGTATAGGTCGACTTAATCTATTTTGACTTTCGGAAAACATTCGATAGTGTAGTTCACTCTATTTTACTGAAAAAACTGGAACATTATGGTGTGGGAGATCCTCTACTCTCATGAATTGGGAGCTAACTCAGTGAACGAACACAATTTCTGAAATTTAACAACTGTCTATCGAGCGAGATCCACGCATACTCACGTGTTCCTCAAATGTCTCATCTCGGGCCAGTACTATTTTTGATATTTATTAACGACCTTCCTTCAATTTCCAAGCATCAATACCTTCTATATGCTGATAGTCTTAACATTTTCCAGAGAGTTGTAAGCATGGATGATTGCAGCCTTGACCAGCAGGAGATGAATGGCTTATTTTTCTGGTGTTCAGAAAACGGAATGTCGTTAAATACTTTTAGGTGTAAAGTGATCTCGTTTTCCCATAGAATACAGCTTCTTCACTATAACTATTCCATCGACAGCACTATCCTTTATCGGGTTGGTCTGATTAATGACCTTGACGTTTTTTTCGATAGGGCATATAAAATGACAGGCTTCATTATGAGAGTTCCGGAATTTTGAGATTCTGAAATCAATCTACCTTTCACTAGGAAACCATTTGAACTACTGCAGTGTAGTGTGGTCACCTTTCTACAAAGTTTACACAAAGAGAATTGAACGCGTCCAGTCTAAATTTACAAATATTCTTCTGTACAAATTGAATGTCGATAAAACTGTGCTAACATAAAAGCAACGCATAAACATGCTGGAGCTCGATAGTCTGGAGGTTCGTAGGATAAAGTACTCATTATCTGTTGGACACAAAATTATTAACCATCACATAGATTGCGCAGATTCGTTGCCACTAATCAACTTTAGGATCCCATTGCGAACAACCAGGTAAACAGAAAGGTGCCAGCTGAGGCAATGGAGTACTTTAATCGGTTTATTCCTTCCAACTGTAACATTGATTGTTCCCCATTATAATTCAAAAATAAAATTAGGCAAATACTCGAAAAATGGGCGGTTTAACCAGTTTCAGTACAATATTATTGTTATGTCAATTAGTAATGTAGCAACAGGCCTATTATGTACGTTGCTGAATAAATAGATAAAAAATCAAACCTCGGTGCCATTAGCTGTTTCAGTTTACATTTTATCTCCAGATTGTTCTACTATAACATCTTCGCCCCTTAATACAACTACAGTAATAACGTCAAACGTACATGAAATTATATATTTTATGTTATTTGATTTCTTATACTATGACCAAGTTAATGTCTATTTCACAGCGTATGTTGGCTTTTGAATCTCTATTTCTAAACAACCAATTTTTTTATTTCGAAGAGTTTATTTACATTATAGTTATTTAAATACTTACATCAAAATGGTCTTCGCATACAAAAACATTACTCGTTTTTGAAAGCTCCTCTGAATCCCGCCTGAAAATTGGAAATCGTATATTAAACATGTTCGTTCTATTGAAGATAAATACTGGGAAGTAGATGGCAAAATTGAAACGGTTATTGATGATTTAGTTATCACACTGGGATCTTCAAGTAGTGACGACGAAACCTCATCGTTTTCAGAGGAAGACAACGATTTAGAAGGAATCAAACCATTAGAATCACAGCCGTCAACCTCAAAAATGGCTTAGTTTTTTTTTCATAAAGTAGCTGTCAATAAACTGCTTCAAAATAATTAATTTTCTGTTCAATACCGGGTGTCAAAAAATATCTAATATTGAAATTAATATTTGAAAACCCACAGAGCTTATATTTTTCCAAAATTAACACATCAATGTAGTTATACGAGGGGATCCAGCACTGATCCCAGGAAACAAGATTTATCAAAATTTTAACTTAGGCAGTTCGACTTTGGGTTATTCGAGTGTGCCAAAAGTTACCGTTTGTCTTCGTCTGTCATATTACTTTGTACAGGGGGCGTCATTGTGAAGTACTATACAGGGCGTTTCCTAATTGCGTGCAAATGTTAAAGGGGGGTGATTCTTGGACCTTTTTAAGAAAAAAGTTTAATATGAACCTAAATGTCTTAACTTTGGAGATACAGGGTTTTAAAAAAACATTTTTTTAAATTCTAATTCTGATGCTATTATAGATAAATAACTGTGTGAAATTTGATACACGTCTTTAATGCATAAAAGGACATTTTTTATTAACAATCAATTTTTGAAATTTCTACCAGTGGCGTACATATGTAATTAACCTGCGTAAATCCGTATGCTCCTTAATACATAGAAGACGTGTATCAAATTTCATGTAGTTATCTACAATAGCATCAGAATTGGGATGAAAAAAAAATGTTTTCTTTTTAAACTTTACCATCCTGTATCTCAAAAGTTAAGACTTTTAGGACATAAAAACACCCCCTTTAACATCAGCATGCAATTAGGAAACGCCCTGTATAGTACTCCACAATGACGGCTCATGCATAAAATAATATGACAAATGGAGACAGACGGCCACTTTTAGCATACCCGAGTAGCCCAAAGTCGAACTGCATAAATTAAAATTTTGATAAATCCCGTTCACTGGATCTGATGCTGGCTGCCTTTGTAAAATCTGGACTTGTAAATCGTGTATCACTATACTGGATGGTCCAATAATAGTGGACGTAGGCAGTAGCCCGGGAACCGTTAATGACAGAACTCAAAAAAAATATATATTTATAGGTAAATCGATCAAGAAAAATCAAAATTAAATCATTTTGAAATTCGAAAGTTCTCCGTTTTTGCAACACAAAAGAGATATAGAAGTGCGGTACAAGAAAGAAAACAGACAAATATAGATAAAGGTTCATTAAGCATAGTTACATTTTTAATTATCTGAAGTGCGTATAATCAAAAAGGGGGGCCATATTATTTAAAGAACGACGGGACACCACTGGTTTAAATAGATTTCTTGGCCGACCTTCCTAAACCGATTAACGCCGCCCGACATTTTAGCAAGAATATTTATTACAGTTCATTTAATTCCACTGTTTTACAACATAAAAATTAGGGTAAAATACAATAAACGCTGCTCATTCTGTTTATATCTGTTTATACTGTTTTGCCGATCGGCGGTATTGTCGCGCGTAATTGACTGATTTAAACTTTAATGTGAAATAATTTGTTTAAATGAAACAATTTAAAAAACCCATTTACAAATTAGGTTTGTATTAAGTAAGCATTCCAAAAATAATAAAATAATTTTCTTATATATATATATATATATATATATATATATATATATATATATATATATATATATATACATATATAGTGTATCGTCTCTCAACTATTTAAAAGAAAGAAATAAAGGGATTCAAATTTATTAAAAAAAAACAGAAAGAAGTTCGACATTTTTTCTGCATTTCGATGCGAAAACTCCTTATTATGACAAGTTTTAAGAAAGGTTGTCTTACAATGTTGCCAAGCTTACAATATAGTAAGCATCTTCAATAGTCTTTTACAAGAAGTAATAGGTGCATTACGGCACGCTTTGATTACAGCAATCCTAACCAATCCTAACATAACAAATAAATTACAAATAAAAAAAACTTAAAGAGTGCAATTGCTTCCAAACAGCTAGGGACAGTCCGCCGGCTGACCTTGGAGAACAGAAAGCGGAAGGCGGAGCTTAACCAGTTCCCACTACCGTCATTGCGACTCATTTCGATGCGAACATATTTAGAATATTTTCTCGGCGACTGCTTTATTTAAATTATTTCAATATTTTCGTACATGGCCCGGCAAAGTTGGAAGTTGGGAGATTGTATGAAATTTTTCAATGAAATCTCGTTTATTTAGATCTTCATTTATTAATTTTTATACTTACACGGACTAGCCTAAAAAAAAAATTATGACTGGAATAATTGAAAGTATTATTCATATCTTAAAGCCCGTTTAAAGAAATTTTGCTCCAGAAAATACCTGAAAGCAAAAACCATATTAGTTTTAGTTTTCCAATTATTTTATAAAACAAAATTTAATATATGGCGGACCAATTTCGTTATTGATGAAGATTCGACTAAAAATCGGTATTTGGAATATTTAAGAGTGCAAGTTATGAATTTATAGTCAGCAAAAAATTCTGAAATTGCGAACAAACTTCGTCCAACGTAAGAGGGAACTATTGTGATCGTGAAAAAATCACCTTCCCAGGTTTTTACAGATGTTCACATTTTACGGTCCCTAGATGCCAAAAAACATTTTTTCTGTCGGTCTGACTGTCTGTTCACGGCATAGCTAAAATTTACTTACCCGATTGACTTTTTTTTTAGTTTATAAACCGGTACTTTTTTTTCGAACTGAAAAAGGTGACAAACCTATTTCTTGTTTAAAAAAAAACATTTTTTTCCTCTATAATATGTGACCTTACGGAGTAAAACAGTTCTCTCGAACTGTTTTAAAATGCAGAAATACAGTATAAACAGGTTTTCCCCAGCAAACACATGACACATGTTAATGACTGCAAATACTATAATAGTCCAAGCGTTGTAAATAAACTAGCATAATAATACACTGTCAAAAATATATAAATTTTTAATTTATATTTTTTGTATTAGAGTTGGGAAAAAAATAAAATTAAAATGTTTAAATTGTGCATTTCATTCTATTTAAGGTCTATTTTACCATATTTAATTTAATTTTTTTTAAGAAATTGTTTATACCTATAAAATGCTATATTTTATTTTTCGTGATCTGAATAATATTATCATATCATTATATCATATAAAAAAATCGCAAATGTCCTTTTCCGGAACTTCCCTCGTTATGATTTTTTTTCCTTTTGTTAGGAATAGTGGAATGTGACCCAATTTAGTTCGGTACATAGTCACAGTATATATGTATTACATGTACTTTTCAAACATTTTTATTGGGCGCCATTTTGTTCCATCATATTGGATTCCTACCAATATTTTACCATTTTTTTTCTGCCTATGCCTCACTTGACTTTTGGGAATAATTTTGAAATAAATTCAATAAGTAGTTTATACATTAATACATATCGCCTTTTTGTTAAGTCATCTTGAATTCGTACCAGTTTAACACTTTTAATTTTTCTGCAAAATTTGTTTGTCTATTGAATAAGATTTTTTATGTTAATTTATCAAAAAAAAAATTAGCCGCAATTTTGTTGTAGCATATTAAATTTGTGTAACAACTTTACCAGTTTATCTACATCACATTCAATTCTTGCACAAAAATTGAAATAAATTTAATATGTACTATTTTCAGGCTGAATTTTTAAATATTTGGTTGGTGGTTGTAAAGTTTTAAAATTTCCATCAGATGCTCATGGAATGGTATGGAATTCCCTATATAATTTTTTCTATTTTTAATTAAACCTATGAACACTTTACACTATTTGAATAATAAACAATTATAGTATGAAAATAAATGGTAAAATTCCTTAATTTTAGAGAACATGTACTCGGGTAGATAACGAATATAAAAAGGAAATTTGAAAAAAAATCGTACGAGAAGTATAGAAAAAAATGTAATCTTTCAATAGTTTCTTAATACACATCCATACATTTAGCTTTATTCAAAATAAATGAAAAGAGCTTCGCTGTAAAAATGGGTTAATTTTGACGCGTGCCGCCTTAAAGCAATAGAAAAAGTTTCGGTAATTTTTTATTTTTTTACACCGTCGCCGATTTTGATGTTTTCTTTTATATAGGTGGATTTTGGGATCCTGAAGGCATAGTCATAAATAAATAAGGGCGCCACAGTCTTTAACGATGATGCCCACGACGCCTAACCTGGTGCCAACCTGGTACTATTCCACCTATAGTGACATCGCGCTCCTGCTAGGACCTATTGATCTATGTACACAAAAGTATCTATAATTAATTTGTATCAATTAATGTTTCTCTTTAAGGTTGTATATCGATAGTTTATTATGATGTCAAGATGCCAAAATAAAGGAAAATTTCCTAGTCAAAAAAATATAAAGTACGGCTGTGTTTTGAATATTCCCAAATTTTTTAAATAAAAAAAGACGAGAAAAACAAAAAGAGTCTTTTTGTTAGTAGTATTTTTATAAAAAAGAAGAAAGAAAAAACTAATTCGAGTTTAGGATGTTTATGAACATTGAAGATGAGTAACTCAAAAACGAAACTCGGCCGAAAAAATTGATTTCGGATTCGCGATCAGGACCCCAAAATCCATCTATATATAAAAAGTCATCAGAATCGGCGATGGTGTAAATAGTTACCAAAGTTTTATTCAGTTTTTCGTACATAATTTGTATAGATATTAAAAATTAACTTGACAGCATGGCATTCCCAACACATAAATTGTCCGTTTGTTTATCACTTAGCTAAATGTGTGAAGCAGCTATCAAAAACGCAACGCTTTAGGATCTCTAACATATTAATTAGGTACTTTTAATTGGAAATAATACATTTTTGTATTATAAAGTATCATAATAATCATTCTTTTACGTATTTCATAAGCTTATATTTTGTGAAAAATGTGTGTTTAGCTCGGTTTTTAGAGATACTCGAAAAACAAGTTTAGTGCAAACTTCCTTATTTTTATGATAAAATTGTAAAGCAATGTATCATCCATAAATTTTTGTGCCTTGTAATTATTAAAGAAAGGTAATCTTTCAAATATATATTTCAAATTTGTCAATTTCCGTGAGAATAATTCTTCACAAGAACCCATGAGGTTAATATCAAGTTGTGCCCACGCGCAAGTTTTGCTGATGTCAAGCCCGAGGGAACCAGAGCCGTAAAAAAACTTGCGGGAGTTTAATTTTGCCAAAATCTTCCAAAATCATATAATAGCACAAACATACTTCTGTTGTTTTGTTTTCTTTTAGTAAAATTAATGTATTGTTTTTAACGACTACGTTTATGTTGCATACCCATTTTTTGATCCAATCTTCAAAATGATTCTTATTTACCCAGTTCGTCATTAGGTGATTTTACGAAAATATCATCAATAGTGACTTTTCCTTTTTATATAATAATATCTGCATTTGTTTATCTCGTTGTGTTGTATGTACATTCATTAATTTCTTCTTACGGAAAAATAATATTATGTATTGGTGAATAATAAAACATGATTAAGTTTCCATAGCTTAAAGAGAATTTCGATTAAGTATACTTTTTTTCAAATACTTAACTTTCTAGTTAAAAATGACTTTCCGCAATCCAGAATATTTTTTGTCTCAATATTCCATCCAAAATACCATATTTTAAACCTGTCAGAAAACCTCCCCTATCATTCCTTATTTTCATTCCCACGTTTACTTCAAATTTACGGTCAGAAACATCGAATCTGACATAAATGCGCAAACAAGAATGATATTGGCATCGCTGACGAGCCCACGTTATTACCTTTACATCACGGTGGTAACTAGCAGAACTTTATGTTGAATGAATTTCTTGGCAACACAGTGGAAAAAATTGATAAATTTCCTTTATCTCATAATGAATCTTTTCTTTTACTAAGAGTATTGAAGTGTGACCCAATTTAGTTCCGCACGTAGTCATTTAGTAAGACATAATATACTGTCTTTTCTTAAAAAAAAATTATTGGGCCCCGTATTAGAATGGTAGAAATATTTTGCCAGTTTCTAACTATCAAACACTTTAGGTATAATTTAAAATAAATTGAATAAGTAGTTTGTTACACTGATTTTTTTTTTTAAATTTCATTATACCGCCATTTTGTTCTCCCATCTTGAATTCGTACCAAAATTTCACCAGTTTATCTCTATATATCACACTTAATTCTTGCAGAAAATTTGAGTTCAATCTAATAAGTAGTTTTTCAAGCACCTTTTTTTAAATATTTTATTAGACCTCCATTTTGTACTGCCATCTTGGATTCGTTCGTTGCTACCAGTTCATTCCTATGTAACACTCGATTTTTGTATAAAATTTGAGGCAAAATATATGTGTTACATAGGATTGAATTGGTAACATTTTGGTATAAATACAAGATAGCAAAACAAAATGGCAGCCTAATAAAATACTTAAAAAAATCGGCCTGAAAAATCACTCCTTAGATTATATTCAAATTATGTGCATACATTAAGTGTGAAATAGAGATAATCTGGTAAAGTTGTGGTACGAATTCGAGATAAGGAACAGAATAACGGCTAAATATTATTTTTTTGAATCAACGTAAAACATTTTTATTTAATTTACTTCGAATTTTGCAGATAAATTTAATATGGTATAGGGATAAACAGTACGAATTTAACATGACCTAACAAAATGGCGGTGTGGGTCAACGTAAAAACTACTTATTGAATTTATTTTAAATTATGTCCAAAAATCAAAGGTGGCATAGGTAGAAACTAGTAAAATATTGGTAAGAATCCAACATGATGGAATAAAATGGCGCCCAATAAAAATGTTTAAAAAGACAGTGTGTATGTTTCACTAAATGACTATGCACTAAACTAAATTGGATCACACTTCACTCCGTCTAATAAAAGAGAAGATTCATACGAGGGGTGTTCCGGGTAAAGGAAATTTACCGATTTGTTAAACCAATAGCATCATAAGAAAGTGAATTAAATGTGGAATATCATGACAATAAAAAAATTGTGGTGGGTATTTAAAACAAGAGAGTTGGTGTAGCTTTAATATATCAATAAGCTTAAATTGTAGCTTCTACGTCATTATAAAAATTTCATTAGCCTACCTCTTCCAGTAACGGAGATATTCCGTAGGCGATAAGTCCGTAGTTAGTCGGTATTAATATAATTAGAAAGAAGCAACTATTTAATAATCATATAATATACAAGATATTCCGTTTAAAAAGTTGGTAATCTGAAATCTTTTAAAATAAAGACCCCAAAATGTACGAAAAAACCCTGTAGAATTATTTCCCAACATGGACCCACTCCTCAAATCCGTCCATGCTACGTATTAAAGCAACATAGTTTTTGAGGAAAGTAATTAAGGCTTTAGAAATTTTATTTATTTTTAATTTTTGCATATATGCAATGCATGTGTTTTCTTCTACTGTTGTTTTTAAAATAATTTAAAACCCATAACCTTTACTACAACACATACCTTGTGTTTTTAGGTTTTAAGTTAGCCTTTCATTGTTAGTCATGTTTTATGTCACTTTGTTTAATTAGAATATGCAAAACATTTCTGAAAAATAAAAAAAAACGGTAAATTTCCTTTATCCGGAACTTGTCTCCTTACAAAACTCTTCATTTACTAGGAATAGTGAAGCATGACCCTATTTAGTTACACACATAATTATTTAGTAATGCATTAACGGGCACATTATGTTAATTGTGTTTTTTTTTTACTTTTCTAGACAAAAGGAAGTGCTCAGGAGGGAATTTCCGGTAAACTTTCTTTAAAGAATGGTTTTACCCAATTACCCTACAGTTCTCTCATAGGGAATGTCAAAATAAATAGGATCACATATTATTACATTTAATAAAAGGATGGATTAATAACGAGGGAAGTTGTGGCTAAAGAAATTTACCGTTGTTTCACCATATTAGATTAGTACTAATATTTTTGAGTAAAATTTAAAATCATTTGAAGCAGCAGCTTTTTTACACTGATTTTTTTTAAATATTATTAGGCCGCCATTTTAAATTCGTATCAAAACTCTACCACTTCATCTTTATATCATGCCTAGTTTTTGCGCAAAATTTGAAATCAGTCGAGAACTAGATTTTAAAGCTGACTTTATAAACATTTTATTTTGTTTCGCCATCGTGGATCCGTACTAAAATTCTATAGATCATTTCCATGCCATACTTGATTTTTGTACAAAATTTAAGGTAAATCGGATAAGGAATTTTTTAGCATTATTTTTTAATCAAAAAATCCCTCCATTTTGTTCCAAAATGGATATTTACCAAAATATTACCAATTCATCTACATATGTTCCTTAATTTTTGGCTCAAATTAATTCGGTTAAGTAGTTTTTATAGTTAGTTATAATAAAATTCTAACTTTTTCATATATAGGGAAATGTATGTATGGAAAAAAGTACGTATTGGTCTTTTTAAGCAAAAAAACTCTTATGTAACCGGGATTTAAAACTTACCCATTTCACAGAAAAAAAACTTGGTAAATGTTGAAATAACTTTGTATAATAAAAGGTAAAAAGTTAAGAACATTTAAAAAAATCTTTAATATTGAGTTACCCTTATTTTGAAACACACAATCCGTCGGAACGAATTTCTCCAGCCGACGCATTTTCTAAATCTATATTACTTTTGCAAGCATCTAAGAACTATACCACACACATCATTGAGCAAAATAAAGATTTGTACTTACCTCTTTATGTCGAAGTTATATATATATATATATATATATATATATATATATATATATATATATATATATATATATATATATATATATATATATATATATATATATATATATATATATATTCCTTGGGTAAATTTGGTATTTCGACAATATAGCTTTGGAGACCTTCGTCGATCATTTCCACGCAAAACTCGTCTAAGTTGATGGAACCATACAGGTATCTTTCACACAAATGAGCGCCTGACATGAAATTAATTACATCTTTCATGTACTTTCTATATTGACCAACTGTTGATTCAACCGCTGACCCATCATACGTTGCAAAATATAATATCTCTTGTGCCGCATTTCTTAACTTATGCGACAAACACATAATGTGAGAACCAAGGTCTTCACTTGGTGTGATGGTACTATTGCTGTCATATATTATTAAAATGTCTGTGTATTCTGATTTGTAAAATAATTATCAAATTGTTAATTAACCCAAACACCCAATTAAGCACCCAAATTAAAAGACGAAAATAATACCAAATTAAGTAAATATTTCTAAATTTTGTTTATTCTATTAAGCACCAAAACTAAAAGATGAAAATAATACCAAATAAGTAAATATCTCTAAATATATAAACACCCAAATTTAAATATTATCTATATATTAGTGCCTAAGATTACTCGCAAGCTCTGTCCCAAATAAGTTAAATATATATATCGACTTATTTATAATCGATAACGTCTTCAGAAATGGTTTCGACAACACGCTTTGGTAAAAAAGTTTGGAATGTTTTGTCATGCGTTTTGTCGTAGTGTTGCATGTCGTCTTTAAAGCAATATTTTGAATTATAAAAACTTTCCCAATTGTTAATGATAAAAATTTTCTTTGTTCAACAAAATATATCCTTATTAAGCATTTCATTAATTTCACCCAAGTTTAATTTTGCACTCATTGTTGAAAAAATGTAAAAATTTAATACAAAAGTATTACCGTAAATTTAAAAAATTGAATCAGAATACACCACACAATAACTTTTAATGATGAAATCACTTGTGACCGCACAAACAGTGTACCTCTTTTTAGCTTTGAATGGCGTCAGCCTTGGTTTTAACAGCTAACAATCAAGGTCATATGACGTCACATCACTTCATGGACAAATATCAGAAACGTGGTATAAGCACTCAAGGTCAAATAGATGCAAGGTTATGTGGGCAAGCAGAACTTCAAGGGCAAATAAACCCAAGGTCATACAATTTGACCTTCAAAATGTTTCAAGGTCAAATAGACCCAAGGTTATGTGAGTGGGGCTTAATCTCATGGTCATGGGGCGGGACTTAATATTATCAAGACCAAACAATATAGCTCATGTAAACATGTGCGCTCAAAGTCATATGACGTCACATCACTTCAAGGACAAATATCGAAAACGTGGTAAAATGTTTCAAGGTCAAATAGACCCAAGGTTTTTCGTTAGACATTTCTGATTTGTAAAATAACGTGAAACACACCTGGGCTCTCAAGGTCATGGACAAATATCGAAAAAGTATGATGCGCGCTCTAGGTCATATGACGTCACATCGCTTCAAGGCCAAACTACACAGCACACCTGGGCTCTCAAGGTCAGGAAATTTTCAAGGGCAAATAAACCCAAGGTCATACAATTTGACCATCAAAATGTTTCAAGGTCAAACAGACCCAAGTTTATGTGGGTGGGGCAATTAACCCAAACACCCAAGTCCTGCATGTCATATTTTAGCCTATCTACTGCAATATGATTCGTGAATTTTATACGAAAATGATGTTTTCTGGTTTTTTGACATAATTTAACCTTTTTTCCACATTAACCCAAACACCCAATCCCTGCATGTCATATTGACCGTCCGGCGTAAGTTTAAATCCAATACACTATATTAATCAACACGCCTTTTAAAAAAGATACCTATCTACTGCAAATGACGTCACATACCCCCTTTGTTTATTCTAAACACTCAAATTTAAATATTGATCTGCTATTGTTTGGTACATTTAATTTTAAACACACAAATTTAAAAATTATAATTAATACCAAATTAAATAAATATTTCTAAATGTTGTTTATTAAAATAACATTTGGTTTTAATAGGTAACACTCGAGGTCATCTGTCGTCACACACCCCCAAGACCAAACAATAGAGATGATGTAAACACGTGAGCTCAAGGTCATATGACGTCACTTCAAGGACAAACATGAAAACGTCTCACCCCCAAGACCAACTGATGTAAACACGTGCGCTCAAGGTCATATGACGTCACTTCAAGGACAAATATGAAAACGTGGTAAAATTCTCCAAGGTTGTGGGGCGGGGCTTTCTCATGGTCATGGGGCGGAACTTAATCCCATTGGGCATGGGGCGGAGCTTCACTGTCCAAAGACATGGGGGCAGGGCTTAATCTCATGGTCATGGGGCGGGGCTTAATCTCAAGGTCAAGAGTATACTTTTCAGAAACCGTATATTCTGTACTGTTAATATATGTATGTATAAATAATTGCAGCTAAATTTACATTTACAACACCGTAACTAAACACATTCAAATGTTATTATATATATATATATATATATATATATATATATATATATATATATATATATATATATATATATATATATATATTATATATATATATATATATATATATATATATATATATATATATATATATATATATATATATATATATATATATTATATATTATATATAATAACATTTGAATGTGTTTAGTTACGGTGTTGTAAAATGTAAATTTAGCTGCAATTATTTATACATACATATATTAACAGTACAGAATATACGGTTTCTGAAAAGTGGTGGGGGGGGCACCACTACTCTTGACCTTGAGATTAAGCCCCGCCCCATGACCATGAGATTAAGCCCTGCCCCCATGTCTTTGGACAGTGAAGCTCCGCCCCATGCCCAATGGGATTAAGTTCCGCCCCATGACCATGAGATTAAGCCCCGCCCCACAACCTTGGAGAATTTTACCACGTTTTCATATTTGTCCTTGAAGTGACGTCATATGACCTTGAGCGCACGTGTTTACATCAGTTGGTCTTGGGGGTGAGACGTTTTCATGTTTGTCCTTGAAGTGACGTCATATGACCTTGAGCTCACGTGTTTACATCATCTCTATTGTTTGGTCTTGGGGGTGTGTGACGACAGATGACCTCGAGTGTTACCTATTAAAACCAAATGTTATTTTAATAAACAACATTTAGAAATATTTATTTAATTTGGTATTAATTATAATTTTTAAATTTGTGTGTTTAAAATTAAATGTACCAAACAATAGCAGATCAATATTTAAATTTGAGTGTTTAGAATAAACAAAGGGGGTATGTGACGTCATTTGCAGTAGATAGGTATCTTTTTTAAAAGGCGTGTTGATTAATATAGTGTATTGGATTTAAACTTACGCCGGACGGTCAATATGACATGCAGGGATTGGGTGTTTGGGTTAATGTGGAAAAAAGGTTAAATTATGTCAAAAAACAAGAAAACATCATTTTCGTATAAAATTCACGAATCATATTGCAGTAGATAGGCTAAAATATGACATGCAGGACTTGGGTGTTTGGGTTAATTGCCCCACCCACATAAACTTGGGTCTGTTTGACCTTGAAACATTTTGATGGTCAAATTGTATGACCTTGGGTTTATTTGCCCTTGAAAATTTCCTGACCTTGAGAGCCCAGGTGTGCTGTGTAGTTTGGCCTTGAAGCGATGTGACGTCATATGACCTAGAGCGCGCATCATACTTTTTCGATATTTGTCCATGACCTTGAGAGCCCAGGTGTGTTTCACGTTATTTTACAAATCAGAAATGTCTAACGAAAAACCTTGGGTCTATTTGACCTTGAAACATTTTACCACGTTTTCGATATTTGTCCTTGAAGTGATGTGACGTCATATGACTTTGAGCGCACATGTTTACATGAGCTATATTGTTTGGTCTTGATAATATTAAGTCCCGCCCCATGACCATGAGATTAAGCCCCACTCACATAACCTTGGGTCTATTTGACCTTGAAACATTTTGAAGGTCAAATTGTATGACCTTGGGTTTATTTGCCCTTGAAGTTCTGCTTGCCCACATAACCTTGCATCTATTTGACCTTGAGTGCTTATACCACGTTTCTGATATTTGTCCATGAAGTGATGTGACGTCATATGACCTTGATTGTTAGCTGTTAAAACCAAGGCTGACGCCATTCAAAGCTAAAAAGAGGTACACTGTTTGTGCGGTCACAAGTGATTTCATCATTAAAAGTTATTGTGTGGTGTATTCTGATTCAATTTTTTAAATTTACGGTAATACTTTTGTATTAAATTTTTACATTTTTTCAACAATGAGTGCAAAATTAAACTTGAGTGAAATTAATGAAATGCTTAATAAGGATATAGATTTTGTTGAACAAAGAAAATTTTTATCATTAACAATTGGGAAAGTTTTTATAATTCAAAATATTGCTTTAAAGACGACACGGTTTGGCAAAGCTTTTCATGCAACACTGTACGACAAAACGCATGACAAAACATTCCAAACTTTTTTACCAAAGCGTGTTGTCGAAACCATTTCTGAAGACGTTATCGAAATTATAAATAAGTCGAGTGGGATGTATACTTTAACTTATTTGGGACAGAGCTTGCGAGTAATCTTAGGCACTAATACTAGCAGATCAATATTTAAATTTGGGTGTTTAGAATTAGCAAAAATTTAGAGATATTTACTTATTTGGTATTATTTTCATCTTTTAGTTTTGGTGCTTAATAGAATAAACAAAATTTAGAAATATTTACTTAATTTGGTATTATTTTCGTCTTTTAATTTGGGTGCTTAATTGGGTGTTTGGGTTAATTAACAATTTGATAATTATTTTACAAATCAGAATACACAGACATTTTAATAATTAGTGTTTGAAAGATGTGTGACAGCAATAGTACCATCACACCAAGTGAAGACCTTGGTTCTCACATTATGTGTTTGTCGCATAAGTTAAGAAATGCGGCACAAGAGATATTATATTTTGCAACGTATGATGGGTCAGCGGTTGAATCAACAGTTGGTCAATATAGAAAGTACATGAAAGATGTAATTAATTTCATGTCAGTGCGCTCATTTGTGTGAAAGATACCTGTATGGTTCCATCAACTTAGACGAGTTTTGCGTGGAAATGATCGACGAAGGTCTCCAAAGCTATATTGTCGAAATACCAAATTTACCCAAGGAATTGTTGTCAAAGTATGGTTTGGTCTGAGAAAAAAAATCAATATAGCTCCAGCTTGATGAGGATTACTCATATATGAAGATAATCAAGATTGATGATTGGTATGAAGATAATCAAGAATGATGATTGTTGTGAATAAGCCTAGTTTATAATTGTAATAAACACATATTTAAATAAAACAAAGTTGAATTTCATTGGGTATTTATTTTAATAGTAATCTTAACCAATATACATATTTCAATAGGTTTGAAAGTATTACAAAATATAATATTTTAAACAATATCTGTCTCATCAATCCATGAATTAAATTGATCTGAAAATCCTAACCATTTTACAAATAATTGATTAATATTCTTTTTCTTGCGACGACGAAGTACTTTTTCCACTAAATAAACATTCGGACTACTTGTTTTTTGCAGTTCAGCTTCATAAAAACATTCTTTTATAGGTTGACCTTCTATTGATTCCAAGAGGTATGTTGGTGGATTGGTAATGTTAACTTTTGCGATTTTAAACTGTTCCGTGGACCATGAGGGTGTATATCCTTTATCAAAGACACTTTGTGTTTGCTTATACGAACTATATCACCCAAACGAAATTTAAACTTTTTGGGTACTATTTTTATCCAATTGTATGCATTAATGCGTGTGGTTGATTTAACGTTTATAGGTTTCGTACCAATAGTACGATGCTCTGTGTTATTATAGGTTTTCGTAATGACTGGTAAAAGTTTTATCCATTTGTAGGAACCTCTAGCTGAAAACTCCTTAAAGAGATAATTTTTGAGTGTACGTATGACTCGTTCAACCATCGCAGCTTTTTTGGTGCTGTACGTCGAATAATGATTAATGTTCTGTAATTCTTTAACAAGATTTTGGAATATGTTATTAAAACATTCTTTTCCCTGGTCGCTTTGTAGATTTATTGGTGTATATCTTGCTTCTTTAAAAATGTCTTTCATTGCTTTAGTGACTTCAGCCCCTGTCTTGTTTCTAATCGCCCTGGTATAGACAAATTTGGAGTAGCAATTTATGCACACCAAGATATAGCGATATCCATCGTTTTCCTTTAATGGTGGTGTGTCTTCTGGGAAAATGTTTTCTCGCAGACCTATGAAGTTCATTAACAATTTTTATTTTTTCTGTGCTAGTATTCATAGTTCCAGCTCACGTCTCTTGAGATACTGATCAAATTATGTGATTACTTAATAAATTATACCTTCCTCACGAAGTTCTTCTATAATTAACATTATTTCATTATCGTGTCCGGTATGACTAGCCATCTTTGAACTCCATAGCAATCGTAACCGTTCTACCAGCTCCTGCGGTTTATTTCAATATACGTAACTAGGAGTTCCCGATAAAACACGTTTCTTTAATGGTAGCACTACTTGAGCATATGTTTTTTTACCTGCGATCCCACTTCCCAATCGATTTCCTGTCATTAATGGTTTTATAATCTCTAAATATTTTTTCCGCCTGGTTTCCTGTAGTCCCAGCTTCTCGTCATAGCCCTTGTATGCTGCATTTGTCAACCGTAACATCTTTTTATAGTCTTCTGCCACTTCGGGAGTCATCTTTTCGATATGCTCTAATACCCGTGGATTTTTTAAGAATATCAAATCGTAAAGTTCCGCATTCCCGTCAAAGGTTGCAATATTCTTAGATTCGCGCCATAGTGTCACTTTACCAGGAGGAAAACGTATTTCCCAATTTTCCATAAACTTTTTGTTTTTTACTTTTGAATTATGATGTACTCCATAAACTGTATCGAATTGTGATGGTTTTGTCTTTAAACCGTCCATATATGTATGAATGATGATATCCGGAGATGAGCGATCTTTTAATGTGACAGCTGACATTGTAGATTTGTTTGATGGAGAAGGTGTTGCATAAAGTCCATCTAACGTCTCGTTTTTCGGGGTATCTATCGATGTTTCAGCCGTGTACTTGGGCTTTTCTGTGATCGGTGTTGATGTTTCTACGGGAAACTCCTCTGACATGAATATGCTTGATTTATTTAATGGCTCTATATATGTGCTTAAACTTTTCGGTTGTGTTTGTATATGTTTACGAGACTTTTGTGTTACTGCATTGGATATAGAAGTCAAAGGCTTCGCAATCGGCTCATAAAATTTGTCCAATTCAAATTTATCTTGTACATTAGCAGCTCTAATTTGTTTAAACTTTTTTCGAACGGCATTTGTAACCCCAATCAATTGACGTTTCAGATCAATGTCATTATTCATTATGAATGTGATGTTGCCAGAGTATCACACAACTATGTAATGCGAATTCACTGATCTTACTCTGTGTATATATAGTTATCGAACCCCTTGCGATATCTTCCCGAATTTAAATCACTATCTTTATCAATAACGAGGAATCCATACTTGTCATTCCAACATTTAGCACACATCTCTTGAAATTGTGTAAAAGTCACATCTGGCGATACATGATCAGAAAAAATATGTCGTAAATTCATTTCATCTTGTTTAAACATTATAATTAAATTGGCGTTGTCATGTACTAATTGCTTGGGAACTCGGGAATAGGTTTGTGCTAGGTAAAAACTATCTACATTTTTATGTCGTCCCATACTAAAATATGATCGTATAACATCCTGTTTTTCACACATTACGTCGTCAAATATGAAAATTGAATTTGGTTTGGCATCCGATGGCTCCACGATATTTGTTGTATCGTTAAAAGTATAATAACCAAGACCCTTAATTGGCGTGAAAATTTTCCTGAGATATTCGTATTTGGGTTGATACAGCGACTTTGAATATACGTAGACATTTTCAAAGCGCAATCCTAAAGGGTGTGTAAGCATGGTAATCATAACATTGGTTTTTCCACAATTAGAAGGTCCTATTAGCAATCCACGAATTGATAATGGCAACAAAGGACCATGCCGACGTCCCACATTTTTCCCTACATGTCCAGATCCAACCTTTTCATCGAGATTATCTATTTATAACTTCTGTTTCAGCTTAACAATACGCATTATAGTGAAAAAAATTATTTTATATCGAACACTCGGCTTTAACTACTCATTCAGATGCAGACCGTCAAACGAAGTGGACGCTCTCGATATTCGAGTAAGACTGGGTGTGGCATAGTGA
This sequence comes from Kuschelorhynchus macadamiae, assembly GCA_030620095.1. Taxonomy (NCBI): domain Eukaryota; kingdom Metazoa; phylum Arthropoda; class Insecta; order Coleoptera; family Curculionidae; genus Kuschelorhynchus; species Kuschelorhynchus macadamiae. The sequence goes on from JAUTXW010005419.1 coordinate 1,328,723, forward strand.
ATTCTATAATTAATAAACTACCGTTTGAGTTACACCTTCCCGGTTATCAATATTGTGGGCCAGGCACCAAACTTACAAAGCGATTAGCGAGAGGTGATTTGGGAATTAACCCATTAGATGCAGCGTGTAAGAAACACGATACAGCGCCAGCGTATTCAAACACCGAAAATAACCTAAGTTCACGCCATCAAGCCGATTACGATCTTGAACAACGTGCTTGGAAGAGATTAAAATCAAAAGACGCTAGTGCAGGTGAAAAAATATCTGCTTGGTTGGTAACAAATATTATGAAGGCGAAACAACGTTTCGGTATGGGTGTTTCAACGCATTCAGCTAAAATAAAGAGCTCCAAAGGAAAGCGACGACGACGATTTGTGAAAGGGAAAAGTACTTGTAAAAATAAAAGAGTGTCCAAGTTTACTTTTGGATCAACATTGCAACAACCCATTCGAGCTGAATTAGATAAAGCTGGTGGTAAGACATTTGCGGAAAAAGACTTATTTAATGCATCTATAATAGCAGTGGCTGCGGCGAGGAAATTATTAAAAGTTCGCGGTGGTAAACGGAAGATAGGCATACCTAGAATTATACCTGTTCCGAAGGTTGGTGGCTTATTACCTTTGATACCAATATTTGCTGGGCTCTCAGCATTAGGATCTTTAGCAGGTAGTGTTGCAGGGGTAGTGCGTGCAGTAAAAACAGCAAAAAATGCCACGACCCAAAAAACGGGTGGTGAGTTACAGCTAAAATCGAAAGGAGGTGGAATGTATTTGAAACCATATAGGACAGGTTTAGGGCTTTTTATGAACCATTCAAAAAACTAGTAAAACGCCTTCCTAGAAGGCCATTATCGAATATTGATCTAGAAAAGTATGCATTACAGCTACAAGTACTATACTTTAGAGGTGTATTTATGCGAGATTCACTTCCTCGACGAGGTCCTCGCCGTTATGAATCTGGTATTCTTAATTTGGACGGTATAACGGGATTTGGAACACATTGGGTGGCGTATCGGAAGAATGATTCAGAAGTTACATATTACGACAGCTTTGGTGATTTACCACCGCCAACTGAACTGGTTCGATATCTGCGAATGGGGGGGGAAGCAGCAAAGGAAATTTACTATACATACGATCGACAGCAAAATTTGGGACAGTCTGGTGCGGTCATTTATGCTTAAAGTTTCTCTCTCAATCATAAAATCAATATGTCTTATACCACCCAAATGGATCGGGATAGTTATAAAAAGATGGCATCTTCGTTAAAAGCCTATTATCGTTCCCGTAGTTTGTTAAAAATGACTTCTGAAGAGTTAGAAAACATGTCCAAGGAGGTAATGATTGCTTGTTCCCCAAATGAAATCGCACTTGTTTGGGATAAATTGCCAGAACACATGAAATGTGACATAGACATATTAAAGTATCAGTATTGCACGGACCATCATATTAACCAGAATTTGAATAGAGACGAAGGGGATGGACCAGCACCTAGGAGATTGTTTTGCTGTTACTGTAAAATAAGTGATGTAAAAATAACAGAAAAAAATTGGTTTAAAATTTCAAAACCAAGTAAACGGTGTACCACCTATAGCAATATAAACTGCTGTCGACAACAATAAAAGCTAAAAACAGTAGATTTTTTTATCAGTCATGTCGTACACATTCACTTTAACAGGACGCTCAAGCGTGTTAAGCACAGATTTTTACCAACCCTTAGAACTCAATACAGTAAATAAATATGGGCTTGCACTTGTTGGATTTTACACATATAATTCTATTTTTAATATTGATGAAAGCAATAATTCATTTGCATATAAGAAAAAAAAATGATAAAACTTCACCATCTATAAAGTTAACAATTCCCCCAGGAGTATATGAAGTGTATGAGATAGAAAAAGTAATGAAAACTGCTTTACAAGTCCACGAGAGTTATCTCTCTCTATGATGATAAAATATTTTCATTAACACCCAATAATAACACATTGAAATGTGAAATAAAAACAAAATACATTATAGATTTTACAGGAGAAAACTGCATTGGTCGGATGTTGGGATTTGATCGTATATTGTTAACAATGGACAACAATAAACATTAATCAACCTCTCAATTAGACATTATGAAAGTACGCATAATACGTGTTGATTGTAATATTATCTCTGGAGCATACCTGAACTCACAAGAATGTCATATTTTATTTGAATTTGATATTAATGTTGAACCTGGTTATAAGATAACGAAAGAACCAACAAACCTTATTTATTTGCCGTTGAAGCCTGAAGGACGTCAGTTCATTGACAACATTACTCTACGCCTCTTGGACGACAACGGTTATCTTATCGATTTCAACGACGAGAAGATTATTATTAAACTGGAGCTAAAGAAACTAAGATGGCTTTTTGTTGCCACCGCCGACCGTACATGTTTTCTTCGATATGTCAAACAATAACGAAACCTAATAAAAAGAAACATATCGCTAAAACGGAGTTCATTCATGATCACGACGTCAGACCAGAAGGTCATCAACGTCTCTCTGCCAAAGATCGTAGATTTCTTCAATCCATTGGCTTGAAAATACGAAGCCAGCGAACATGATGATAACTAGTGAAAAATGGAGGTTTTTACTGAACCTATTTTCAATAATTCTATCATAAGCCTGCAAGAACATACATATAAACGGAAAGCTACATCTATGTCGAAGGAACATTTAAACCAAAAGACGCTACCAAAAAGTGTTTTTTATCTAATAATTCATTAGCTTTTCTATTTGAGGAAATTCGATATGAGATAGGCGGTGAGAAAGTTGCAGTTGTCAGAAAACCTGGTGTAACTACAGCTCTTAAAACAATGGTTTCCTTTGGTAGTACACAGCTGAAACCGCTTCTAACATGCGGATGGGGTCTAAATGAAGAAAACAAACTGGAGTGGAAAATACGCCACATTGTCCTCGAGGATAGGCAAAGGTTAAAACTATTATCACGTATTAATAAAGGTGGTAGTAATGCAAATATCCGAATGGCTTACCGCATGTGGGATCTATACGAGCTTCCTGCTCTCCGACAAACTTCATCCGATGTTTGGGCTATAAGAACGAGTACAAGTCTAGAGAAACCTCGTTATTTAATTATCGGATTTCAGAATATTGGAAAAGCGGATAGCTATAAAGAAGATGCTACTGAATTTACAAATGCAAATATAAGTGACATTCGAGTTTATCTTAATTCAACAGTATTTCCATATGAAAGATGGAATTTGGATTTTTCAAAGAAATTGTATGCAGCGGCCTATTATAACTATGAAAACTTCCAAAGCAGTTATTATGGTCGAGAATTTAACGACCCAATGATGGATTTTGGCGAATACATGAAAAATCCGCTGTTTGTTATTGACTGTTCGCATCAGCTGGAAGCTGTAAAATCCTCAACTGTGGATGTTAAGATTGAATTTGAAACACGTAACAGTCGGTTTCCTAAAGACACTAAAGTTTTCGCATTAATAATTCACGATTCTATTTTTAGTTATAATATGTTAAATGGTTCTGCATCAAATAAGCTTGTTTAATCGTTTAGTTATTTATAATTATACTTTATAGATTGTTATATAGCTTAAGTTAAGTTTGGTGTATTGATATATAAATTTAACTTAATTTAAGTGTAAGAGATAGTTTAGCCATTAATGTTACAAATTAAATAATAAAACATATTGGACAAATTATTTTGAATTTTATTTTAAGTATTAAAGTATTCAAGGAAAGGAAACTTTTTATTTGAAACTTTTTTGTCTCTCGAAAAAAAAATCTTATATTTAAAATTTAAATGAAAAAAAAATGTTTTAATTCCTGAACGAGTTTTAACTACCGCATGACAACTAATAGAGTTTTTTTAGTACACTATTACTTTATTAACATTTTATTAAACATTAGCTAATTTGTTCGGAAATCATTTACAAGGATATTTAAAAATAGCTTGTGAATTTCTTTAAGGAAATATTCTCTGGTTACAGCATCACTACCTTGCGAAGGATTTGCTATGTTAGTTAAAGATTTTCCTTGAATGTCGTATTGATGATCAACATTAAACTTAAAACCAATTCCTGGAGGACTGTATACTATTTTTTTATTAACTTTTTGACGACCAAATTTATCAATTGTAACGTTAATTATACCCATGCTTACTTAGAACTAAACTAAAATTCAAAAATGTTTGAATTTATATCTGAAAACTGTTGAAAATTAGAACTAACTGATTCTCAAAGTACTCTATACTTATATTGATAAATTTAAGAATAGACAAATAACACAAATACATTAATAAAATGATTATTTATTTACAAAATTATGTTTGCATGGTACATATAATTGTTTACATTCCTATTTGTTTTTCACAGTTTTTATTCTCTATATCGTCAACATCCATTTTGCCCCATTCTTCAGTAGCATCTGCGGTATTATCTACACGATCCAAAATATCTGCACCATTTTTCACAACTTCATTGATGTTTTCCGCTGAGACCAAACCATACTTTGATAACAATTCCTTGGGTAAATTTGGTATTTCGACAATATAGCTTTGGAGACCTTCGTCGATCATTTCCACGCAAAACTCGTCTAAGTTGATGGAACCATACAGGTATCTTTCACACAAATGAGCGACTGACATGAAATTAATTACATCTTTCATGTACTTTCTATATTGACTGACTGTTGATTCAACCGCTGACCCATCATACGTTGCAAAATGTAATATCTCTTGTGCCGCATTTCTTAACTTATGCGACAAACACATAATGTGAGAATCAAGGTCTTCACTTGGTGTGATGGTACTATTGCTGTCACACATCTTTCAAACACTAATTATTAAAATGTCTGTGTATTCTGATTTGTAAAATAATTATCAAATTGTTAATTAACCCAAACACCCAATTAAGCACCCAAATTAAAAGACGAAAATAATACCAAACTAAGTAAATATTTCTAAATTTTGTTTATTCTATTAAGCACCAAAACTAAAAGATGAAAATAATACCAAATAAGTAAATATCTCTAAATTTTTGCTTATTCTAAACACCCAAATTTAAATATTGATCTGCTAGTATTAGTGCCTGAGATTACTCGCAAGCTCTGCCCCAAATAAGTTAAAGTATACATCCCACTCGACTTATTTATAATTTCGATAACGTCTTCAGAAATGGTTTTGACAACACGCTTTGTAAAAAAGTTTGTTTTGCACTCATTGTTGAAAAAATGTAAAAGATTTAATACAAAAACACAGTATTACCGTAAATTTAAAAAATTGAATCAGAATACACCACACAATAACTTTTAATGATGAAATCACTTGTGACCGCTCAAACAGTGTACCTCTTTTTAGCTTTGAATGGCGTCAGCCTTGGTTTTAATAGCTAACACTCAAGGTTATATGACGGCACATCACTTCAAGGACAAAAATCGGAAACGTGGTATACGCACTCAAGGTCAAATAGATGCAAGGTTATGTGGGCAAGTAGAACTTCAAGGGCAAATAAACCCAAGGTCATACAATTTGACCTTCAAAATGTTTCAAGGTCAAATAGACCCAAGGTTATGTGGGTGGGGCTTAATCTCATGGTCATGGGGCGGGACTTATATTATCAAGATCAAACAATATAGTTCATGTAAACATGTGCGCTCAAGGTCATATGACGTCACATCGCCTCAAGGTCAAACTATACAGCACATCTGGGCTCTCAAGGTCCGGAAAAATTTTCAAGGGCAAATAAACCCAAGGTCATACAATTTGACCTTCAAAATGTTTCAAGGTCAAAAAGACCCAAGGTTATGTGGGCGGAGCAATTAACCCAAATACCCAAGCCCTGCATATCATATTTTAGCCTATCTACTGCAATAGGATTCGTGAATTTTATACGAAAATGATGTTTTCTGGTTTTTGGGCATAACTTAACCTTTTTTCCACATTAACCTAAACACCCAATCCCTGCATGTCATATTGACCGTCCGGCGTAAGCTTAAATCCAATACACCATATTAATCAACACGCCTTTTAAAAAAGATACCTATCTACTGCAAATGACGTCACATACCCCCTTTGTTTATTCTAAACACTCAAATTTAAATATTGATCTGCTATTGCTTGGTACATTTAATTTTAAACACACAAATTTAAAAATTGTAATTAATACCAAATTAAATAAATATTTCTAAATGTTGTTTATTTAAATATCATTTGGTTTTAATAGTTAACACTCGAGGCCATCTGTCGTCACACACCCCCAAGGCCAAACAATAGAGATGATGTAAACACGTGCGCTCAAGGTCATATGGCGTCACTTCAAGGACAAACATGAAAACGTCTCACCCCCAAGGCCAACTGAAGTAAACACGTGCGCTCAAGGTCATATGACGTCACTTCAAGGACAAATATGAATACGTGGTAAAATTCTCCAAGGTCGTGGGGCGGGGCTTAATCTCATGGTCATGGGGCTGAACTTAATCTCATTGGTCATGGGGCGGAGCTTAGCTCTCCAAGGTCATGGGGGGCGGGGCTTAATCTCAAGGTCAGGAGTAGTGGTGCCCCCCCACCACTTTTTCAGAAACCGCATACTCTCTACTATTAACATTTGTTCTAGTATCAACGCGTAAGAGAAACATTACACGAAATTCCAGTGAACTAATTTCAGTAAATTTTAATTTTTACGGCTATATAAAAATATAGGTGTACCGAGGTGATAAAATTGTTGACAAAAACAGTCTTGATAATCGTATTTTTTCCTCAACAGAGCAAGTAAAAAACACTGCAGAAATCCCACACATGGTTTGTGAAAGCCTAATTCGTCGTTGCCGTTCTTGTGTAAACAATGATGTTGTATATTTTACAACACTTCCCTTTAAAAACGTTTTCCTTACTGACTTGTGTGTGGTGCAAAATTATAAAAATTGTGTCTCTTGTTGACAATATTCATTTATTCAAATGTATTGGGTTCTTAGTTTTAAAACATAAAGGATAATGTTATACTTACACTGTGAAGATCTCGCAAACTATGAAAGGCAGAAAAATGATTAAATGGGCAAAGTTTTTAAATTTAAAGACGCCAGCGGCGTACTTTTGGTTTTTGAGATATTTTGAAATAACTAAAAAGTGACATTTTCTATAAAACTTCTTTGTTGTCACTTCTTTCTAAATCTGTAATACATTTATAAATCCATTTTTTATGTAGAAAATAGTTCATCAGATTTGTATTTCGACATTTCTGTTATTCTTCGCCATCATCAACTTTATTTTCTTATCGACGCCATATTGGATTTTTGCTTTTTTAAACTAAGCATGAAAACTCATATTCATTAATGTTTAACAAAAGTATACTTCTTAAAGAAATGTATAGTATGTTTTAGATCGCCATGGTGACTATATTATTTTTTGATTTGAACTGTTTGACATTTCCAAACTTGCAAACTTGATTTGGCATGAACGTTTGGTGTGACAATTATGGTAAAATTGTTTTTCTCGATTAGTATAAATAATCTTACTCTAGAAAGTTTTTCTAAACACACAATATTTATATAAATTACTTTTAGAACAAAGATCATTAACTTGTTGGTTCAATATCATTATGTGCATACATTGTTAAGGCAAAAACACTTAAAAAAAAGAAGAAAACACTATTTAGTTGTCCGACAGAACGCGCCGAATAATTTCGAGAATTTCCACCTCGCCGCCCTCCCTACCACCCTTCGTTGCTTTTTGTGAGCCTTCCTGCTCCCAGCTGCTTTACCTAATTATCGTGTTCTGTTTTAATGGTGTAGGTACAGACGCTGACCTTTACGCCACCCATTTGTTTGTGTACGGTTAGAATATTCAAAATTATTGTCTAAAATGTTTTCTATAAGGAATTAAAATATTACTATAATAACTCTAATGTTAAATACATTTAGAAAAGAATATTATACAGTAATTATATTAAATGAGGTTATTATTGTAAAAAATAAACTATGAATTTAAATTTGAATTTAAAGACCAATTTTTTTTTTAATTTACAATACTATTTTGTCTATGCTGCCCATATAGTGCATACATTCGTTTGTTATAGAGCGAAGAGAAAATATGTAAATAGTGTAAGTTTTTCTAGCTTTATTTAGTTACTTACAAAACTAAGCTAAAAGGTTGTCATTCATAGTCATCCTGGCTCATTAGGCTCAAGTTTCGTTTACCTGAAATTGGTTATAAGGAAAGTATCTAGTTTTACATATTCTAGGAGCTTTTCTAAATAACGGAAAATAAGAATTTTGCTGCGGAAATGCGTCATTTCCGTTCTGCACAGTTTAGTATACCTGAAATCAGTTACATGAAAACTTTGCATTGCATCTCATCCCAAACTCTTTCCCAAGCACGAAAATGTTAAAATGTGTCTGCGGAAATTTGTCATTTTCATTTTCTGCGGAAATTTTGTATAGTTTAGAATATCTAAAATCAGTTACACAAAAAAAAAACTTTGATTTACATTCTAAATTCTTCTACATTTTTTAAGTAACGAAAACGAAGGCATGATTGCGGATGGAGGCAAAATAATCGATGGCATTATTGCGGAATGCTCGTATATATTTGTTCGATTGCCTGACTCAAGAAAGGATCATCCTTCTTTGTTTATATTCCTTGAAGTTCTCAAAGATATGCAGACAGATACTTATATGAAACTTCGTGACTCAGACAAATTATTGAGATTATCTAAAAAAAATTTCGGGCTGTCACGTATACGGGTATAAAATGTCGCTGACAATACGATGCGTTCAGCCGTTATTTTTACATTCCGCAATCGTGCCCTCACTTCATTTTGTGAAAAACTGAATACTAATGTTTCGTCCGCAATCGTGCCGCGCCCTGGAAAAGCGCTCAAAATTTCCGTGAAAAATGTAAATGACAAATTTCCGCAGACAAATTTTTACATTTTTATCTTGAGGAAAAAGTTTAGAATATAAATCAAAGCTTCTTTTTTATGTAACTGATTTCAGGTAAACTAAACTATACAAAATTTTGTCGGAAAATTAAAACGACAAATTTCCGCAGTAACATTTTGGCATTTTGGTGCTTGGGAAAGCATTTGGGATGAGATGCCAAGCAAAGTTTTCATGTAACTGATTTCAGTTATACTAACCTGTGTATGAAAATGAAAATAACGCGTTTCTGCAATAAATTTTTTCATTTCCGTTGTTAAGAAACACTTCTAGAAAATATTTCTTTTCCCTTTAAAGTATTTTTACCCCACCCAGCACCCCTATTCGCTCCAAGATCCCGCAAGCTTCTAAATTAAAAAAAAAAAAAAAAAAAAAAGGGGTGTACAATGGAAATGACGCATTTCCGCAGGAAAATTTTTCATTTCCGTTGTTAAGAAGGGCTTCTAGAAGGCAATCAAATATTTTTTTCCAAATAACCCATTTCAGGTAAACAAAACTTGCCCCCATTATTTTCAAAACTTAAAAAGTTTACCTTTAGCAAATTCTTGCAAAATATGGTGTGAGCTTTTTAATAAAAATTAGACTCGCTTTTTAATAAAAATTAGTATCGCACCGTCTTCGCATACCGCACCGTCTCATTGAAAGTAACTTAATAGGTCAATATAGGTGCGCAATAGACAGAACAAGACACGACAACGTTCATCCTAAATGACTGAATCTATCCGAGAAATTAACGTGCAATGTTGCCAAGTGTCTTGAGGAAGCCGGCAGAGTAGCGAGCGCATACTTTTGCTAAAGATAATTTGCGGCTATCCCCCGATGTATATATTTTTCTATGGCGGCTATATTATAGTTAATTTTAAGCTAATCTGTATCAAATTTCAATTCCAAAGATTAACAGCCAAATTCAATATTCTTCTTTTAACTAAAAGAACTATAGATTCGGCGAGCAATGATGTCTCCGGACCGATTCAAGGCGTTTCATTTAAATGAGTTATCTATAGCGTAAACTATAATGGATCTTTGATAACTTCTTGTATATTTTTTTACGTCGCGTTCGCTTTGTCCCAGAAATTGTAAAATTTAGAAATGCATCTAGGGGAGGAGGAGCAGTTGTTCCTTTGCCTCCTTTGGCTATGTTAGTGATTTAATTTGTTCTTGTTATAGCTAAGGAAACATTCGTTTACTATAATCATCCATACATATCAGTGACTTACAGTCAACTATATCTTGGTGTTCTTTTTCCAAATCGCAAAACAGCATACACGGTAAAATGAAACAAGTCCCGATATAGCAATTTACTTTATAAGTCCGGTAGGAGTCTGGAATATAAACCAGTACTGTAATAATATCTAACGGGCGTGTATCGTATAATATTTTAGTTCATATTTATCTTTACAATATTTTTTTTAAATGAATAAAAAATTTTATTTATTAAAATTTAAGAAATATTAGTTAGTAATTTAACAATATTAATGATGTTATAGCGATTGTTTTCCATAACTAACTATGATTGCCTTTTGCTTGTCACTGTCAAATAAATAAAACGAAATGTTTTATTTCTTATATTTTTAAGTGACTATTCTACTCTATTGCTTTACAGTGGCAAAATGACATAGCAACGGCATGTTTTCCTGCCAAAACTCATACCTGGACAATATTCTCCCAACCTGGACAAAATCAACAAGATGGTTTTTCAGCGCCAAAATTGTATTGGGTTAAATAAAAAATTGAACTTGTCATTTTGACAAGTGTCACCTAGGTCAAATATCCTTGGTTACCTATTTAATTACCCTATTTATTACAATACAAACAGATAAAAAGACGCACTTTTGACCGTTATTTCTTTTGAAATTCACTGTTTTATTTTATATTATATATAGTAAGACATTATTCTCGTGAAACAGTTATGCCGAATACCACGCGAGAAAACATTTCGACGGTAAAATTTTCTTCTTGTATATTCATAAACAATCGGAATTTGTTGTGGTATTATATATAAGAAAATATCAAAATCAAATCGTATAAATAACTGCTATTCAACAATAACATGGTAGTGTTACTAGGCAAAGCATCACGGTATCGGATTCAGTAATGCTCGATATACCGGCTGCAAATAGGCAGATCAGTATAGGGTAAGTAGATTTGTCAGACAGTATGAAATAAAGGTATTAGTATCAATATTTTAGCAATTTCTACCTACGTCACACTTAAATAAATTGAATAAGTATTTTTTACATTGATTTCTTTTAAGACCTCCTTTTTGTTCCAGGGTATTGAATTTATACCAGCTTATATCACATCTAATTTTTATGCAAATTTGAAGCTAATTAAATAAAAAGATGTTTTACGTTGATTTTTCAACATCTATTTGTTCGCCGCTATAAAAGTCCATTAAAGTTTAGAATGTTTAACGGAATGTCAAATTTGACAGAGACAGACCGACAAAGAGATGGAATTGAGGAAACATGTTTTTTGGCATCAAGGGACGCTAAAATGTGAAGATATGTAAAACCTGAGAGGGTGATTTTTCACGAATACAAACATTTTATTTGGCCGCCATTTTTAATTCGTACCACAATTTTACCAATTCATATCTTATCAGGTTTAATTCTTGCATCAAATTTGAAATCAATCTAATAAGAAGTTTTTCAGGCCGACTTTGTAAATATTATATTAAGCCGCCATTTTGTTTCGCCATAATGGATTCGTACCAAAATTGTACTAGTTGATTCCTGCGTAACACTTGATTTTTGTTGAAAATTTCAGGTATATTGGGTTAGCAGTTTCTTAGTAATAATTGTTTTAACATTGCTACCAGGTTATCCCCATATGATATAATTTTTGACCAAAAAAAGTCAGTCGGGTAAGTAGTTTCTTCACTTCTACACTAACAGACAGATCTACAGAGCGATAGACGGACAAACCGACAGACCGACGGAAATTAGAAAACTTGTTCTTTGGAATCTAGAGACCCTAAAACAGTGGCGGCTCGTGAGTATATTGAAGGGTGAGGCTACATGAGGTTAATTTTGTTTAAATGTGAATAAATTTCCACGTCACCCATTAGGTATTATTCTGCGACGCGTTGACCTTTTTTTTTAATGGAGGTCATCGCCAATAGCCCTACTAAACCATTAAAAACTAAAAAAATAAACTCTAAAAAAAGTAAATAAAAAGTAAACAAAACAAGTAAAATATGTACACCTATCACTAAAATATAGCGGTGATTGCGATAATAAAAACATAATTTAGTTTATTAAAACTTAAAATAAATAGTTGTATGAAATAAGATAAAAAAACTACTTTTTGTACATTAAATCTATACGTCTGTCTTTTAAGGTTGCAAATTTATCTATAATTTGGTCGTAAAAGTTTTGGTCTTCACTAAGTTCTGACAGTAATTCCTGCTCTATTGACATCATTGCTAAACCCGAAAGCCGTTCTTGTGTCATTGTGTTTCTTAGGTAGGTTTTGATCCGTTTAAGACATGAAAAATTTCGTTCGGCCGATACACTTGTTGCGGGAATAGTTAAAACTAAATTAAAAAGCTTATATGCTTCCGCAAAAATTGCTTTAAAATCTTTAAATAACAAAGCTAGACTTTTTTCGACATCTAAATTTGAAAATTGTTCATTCCTATACAATACAGAAAGCTGATTCTTTAATCTATCTCTGTCAAAAATGTTTGGATAATTTTTAATTAATAAATAATTAAAATATTAATTTAATTAATAATAAATAATTAAGTCGTCTGGAAAGCATTTAACATATTCCGAATATTTTCAAACCGCGTCCCTAATTGAAGAATTATACAATCTATTATATTTAGTAAAAATATCAAAGTCGCTAGAACATTGCCCTCGACGTGTGTTAGTTGGCAGAATAGTGGCTTTTTTAGCAATATTGAAAAGTTCTTTGAAATGTTCCTCGTTTCTAAATTCAATAATTCGTTGCTTGGCAAGGTTTATTTGCGAAATGCAGTAATTTATATCTAAATGCTTTAACTGTAATATTTGAAACAGTACATCAGTGCAACTAAAAATTTGTTTATAAATATGCGTTAAAAGGCAAAATTCGAAATCATTAAAATGCTTTAGAAATCCTTTTGCACCATTAATAGATTCTGTTCCAGAACTTAAGTCATTAATAATAGTTTCAAATACTATAATTAAATTGTCCCATTCATTAGCCACTAAGTTTAAAATTTTAGACCGTGTATACCATCGCGTTTCTACAGCTCGCGGAATTCTTTTACCTACTATCTGATTAAGCACAAAAGACCGTTTTGGTGATTGGTGGAAATAATTTGGTATTCCTAATAAAGTGGCAAAAAATATACGACTTTGGGTAATCAGTTTTGTTCCCTGTTGTAAAACTAGATTTAATCTGTGGGCGCAACAATGAGTAAACATAGCTAAAAGAGCAATAGATCTAACTTTTGTTTGAAGCCCATTTATTTCACCTGCCATAACACTAGCCGCATCGTAACACTGCGCGACCAATTTATTTTTAAAGTCATAAGGCTCTAAGCTGTTTTGTATTAAATGAAAAACGCTCTCTGCTGTTCTATTATCGCTAACGTCAAAAAATCCTAAAAATCTTTCTTTTAAAGATCCGTTGGTCACATACCTAACTGTTATCGAACACTGTGATTTTTCTGTTATATCAGTACTATCATCCGCAATTTCGCCTAAAAACAACAATCGGTGTCATTGATTTCTTTTTATATATTCTTGAATATAGTCATGTATGCAACCAATTAGTTCATTTTGTATAGTCTTAGATTGTCCCGTAAAAATATTACTAAATTTAGCACAATGTTCAGTAAGTTCGGCATTTCTTTTTATTAAGCATGCAAATATTTCCTTAAAATTGCCACGGTTAAAAGAATCTGTTGTTTCATTATGAACTCGAAATGCCAAGTCCTGTTTACCCAAAGTAATAGTAACATCAATTAAATAATTTAATAATAAACGGTTTTTTTGAACATTTTCATTATAAACAATTTTATTAAGACTTGCATTTTCTTGTAGTGCATCCGCAATAGTCGCCCTATTTTGCTCCAGTCTTGTAAGTGCTGCCGAATTTTTAATATGCTCTCTTGAACTTTCATGCGATTTTACTGCTCGTGAAAAATTTTTTAAATCCGAATATCCGCCCCCTGAACTCCAGTTATTTTTGACGCAACCTAATAAAATACAAGGCCAACAATATAAGCTTTCTTTATAAATACTTCCGCATAGCCACCTATAAGTTTCGTACCAAGATATTTGAAAAGTTCTTGAATATTTTTTACCTTGCCTCTTATCGTTAAATATTGCTAAAATTTTCGGCGTCGGACGGCTACCTAATATCTGTTTCTTTTCAGTTTCGCTTCTTCTTAAAAAAGGCGTTTCAATTAATGAAGCAATAATGTCGTGAATAGGATTCATTTCAAAAGCAAAAAGCAAATACAAAAAATGGAACGGTCCAACTTATCAATTCAAAACAAAAACTTACTCACGCGTATTTATTCACCTTAAAAGACAGAACGCCCTCAATCAGCGATTATCGCAATCTATTTCCTATTTCTTTCTCAGCCGCACGCACCACGTAAAAAGAAGCCGTTGGAATATTTCGCTAGTCATGTGATTTAAATAACCAATAAAAGCATATCCAAGCTACAGATTTATCGCCTCAAGAATGCAATAGAAAACGCGTGCATCGGCAATCGCCATCCCGCTCTGTCGTAATCAGGTGACTCGCCGGCATCGGCACCGGCCGTTGATAAATAGGTCAGAAGTCGAAACTTTCCAAGCTAAAATTATTTCGCCTCATTCGAGAGCACTTTCTTTAGGAATGGGTTTGCACGGATTGCACGGTCGGTTTTTTGATGTGGTCAGAATTTATTTTCTAAAATATTTATTATGGGATTATATTTTGTTTTTTTTTAATGTTATTATGTTGTAAAACTGTTAAAAAGTATATTTCTAATTGGTAATAGATAAAAAGTTATATAAAAAAATTCTGTTTTCCTTTATTTTGGGGGTGAGGCGCGGCCTCAGAGGCCTACCCTGACGAGCCGCCACTGCCCTAAAACGTGGACGTCTGGAAAATTCTGGTAGGGTGATTTTTTCACGATTACGATATTTTCTTTTTACGAAGGGAAATTAAAAGCGTGGACAAATTTCAAAAATACTGTTAAGTATATTTTTTTTACTTTGGTATATTCGTGATATGTTGTTGCATAAATACAGTCGTAATTTAGTTGCTCTTATACTAATGTGCGCTATCGAGCTACACTAGTACTAAATCGAAATATTTTGATATTAACTTCTAGTGTAATGAAAAATGGCTGTGCAAAAACTCCCAGAAAATATAATCTTTTACCCTCTGTTACCCATGTCTGTTTCTCTATGCCGAAATTATGACAAATATCTAGAGTGTATCGTATCCGATATTTTCTTGGGGCATGTGAAGGCTTCGAGGTCGGAGAGAAAGCGAAGACGATTTATTAATTCTTTTAGGAAAAATCAGAGTTTTATTTTGGCCTTGGTTGATATACCTGAGAATAAACCATTTATCCTAAAATATATTTGTTGGTTATTTTTTAACCATTCTTTTCGGATAAAACCTCCGACAGGGTTTACTAATAAGATATTGGAATAAACTTGAATGTACAATTCGTAAGAATTAGCTAGTTCTGTTTATCAAAATAATTAAACGTAATAATCATAGGCGCAATTTCTCACAAAATTACTCTAAGTGTTTTGCTCTGGGGAAGCTCTGAGGTTCGATGTAAAACGATAAAAGTCCTCATTTCTACATAATTTTTCTATTTTCCACCTTAAAGGGGAAGTAATATAATCGTGGTTAGGGTGCCCTCCCGAAATAAATGTTCTCCTTGTTTCGTTGGCGTCGGTCGTATGGCGGAACAAAATGAAGGTCTTATAAAATGTTAAAAAAATGACTTTTTAAAAAATACTAATCGAATTTTACCTAAAATTTTTTTTTAATATATAAATAAACTAGTAAAATGTTTGTATAAAATCATGTGCCTAATGAAATGTTTAAAAATTCAATACCAAAAAATAAATTTTGCACAAAAAGAAAGAGATAAACTGGTAAAATTGTAGTGCGAATCATTTGGCAAAAGAAAATGGAGGTCTAATATAATGTAAAACTCAATTTCATGGAATACTTTTTATGGAGGAAAAAATGACAATTTATTTTTTTAAACCATGTATATAAATTTATAAAAAATAAATAAATAATAATAATATAAAAATAAATGAAAAACAAATAAGACAATTTGGTAAATTCGTCTTTACACGCAACTTCCCTCCCACAAAATTCCACTACACGCAGATAACACATTTTACGAATCCATATTGTTATTTCGTAAAAACTAAAAAAAAAATGGAAATACACTACCGTGTAACTGAACTGGAATTTTTTAAAATGCAACAATAACAAAATGATTTGTTTACTAACGAATTTCTACATTTTGTAGGCTTACGTTTTCTTTCTATTTTTATGGTATCTAAGTTTTAAGAATTGGTTTGGTCTGATATATACGAGGGGTAAAACAAAAGTAGTATTTTTTGCAAGAACTTTGTCAACAGCGAGAATTTACAAATTTGAATTATTTTGAATGTATATGTATCTACTTAACAAATGGAGTCTTAAAAAAAAACAAATTTCTCAAATTTTTGATATCTGATTTATTTTTGTTAATTATTTTCTTAAAACACGCATTTTTCTTCAACATTTTGCCCTCTAAATTAAACACACTTATTTAAAATGTTATTTTATTAATCGTTTTGGCTTCAACAAAGACCTTTTAAAAAAAAGGAATTATAGTTTTGCCTTTTTCATTGTTAATTTTACTTCAGGTGTGTCCGAATTAACTTTTTCAAACCGTACTATATCTTTCTTATTTTCTTAAATTTGACTCTGTCTCTTGAATTCTGTAAGGAGTATTTTTACTTTTCCTATTATTTTTAAATAGAGTGATTTGAAACCATGCGACGGTTTTTTAATTTCATAGAATTATTACACATAGACTGATTGACTTTTTAATTGAACCTTCTAGAATATATGCACTATAGAAAGAGCTACAATTTTAAATTATTTGCACGTATAGGGGGTGCGTCATAAACACCTAGTAATCGTGGTATATTAATCTTACTTTTTTTTTAATGGAATACCCCGTATTTTATTCTTTATATTTGAATTCTCCAATACAAATTAGATTAAATTTTAATTTATTATATTAAATTTACTAAGGATTCCCTATACCTAATGGCTGTGTAATTATACTTAATAAAAAATACGAAGATTACTAAACTATTGCATTTAGGTATACAGAACCCTAAATTCTAATTAAAAGGAAAATTTTTTAAAATAGAACTTTCTTTTAAATGGTTTGTGTACAAATGCTTTTTTTATACGTTTCGTAGACTATTTTTTTAATAGATATTTTGTGGAATCTGAATCTTATATGGTATATACGATAGACTGAACAAAAGTAGTATTTTTTACACGAACTTTGTTAATAACGAGAATTTGTAAATCTGAAATAATTATGATTTTAAGTGTATGTACTTCCATTACTGACTTGTTGTTCTATCTGCTTAACATATGAGTTTTAAGAAATATTACTAATTGCACACATTTTTAATATCGGCTTTATTTTTTGACTATTTATTTTTTTCTTAAAAATGTGCATTTTTTCCAACATTTCTCTTTCTAAATCAATCAGTATTTTTAAAAGACTAAATTTTTAATCGTTTTAGATTTTTTATGTACAAATTCAATAAAAGTTAAACAAATTATGGGGTTTCAAAGATCAGTTTTATTTTGTTTTTCTAATTAACTATTTCAGATCGTATTATACAATCTTTATTTTCTTCAATCGAGTTTTATCTCCTGAATTTTGTAAAATGTATGCAGATATTAAAGATAAACAGGACAATTTCGAATATACCACATTAAACTCAGATTCTACAAAAATTTTAATAAAACCTCAGCCTACAAAATGTAAAAAAGCAAACCATTTAAATTAAAGTTGAATTTTAAGAAAATGCACTTTCAATTACAATTTTAGGGTTTTGTATACGTTTTCGAATTTTTTAGTAAGTGTACTTATACCGTCTTTAAGTATAAATTTAATATAATACACTAACATGTAATCTAAATTTTATTGGAAAAATCGAAAATATAAGCCATTGTTTTGATGCTCCCCGTATACCTGCAAGTAATGTACTTTACTTGAAAAGTGCCTACAATTGGTAATTCAAAAGAATGTAGTATTTGTGTTAACAAAATTAAGTTTAAAAAATATTCAAAATTACTCTGTGAGCAAATAATTCAATAAATTTAAAGAATTTCCCCGAATTACTTTTTTTAAAAATAATAAGGAAAAGTAAAAATACCCTTTATAGAATTCAGGAGACAAAGTCTGATTTAAGTAAATAAGGAAGATATAATAGGGTCCTAAAAAGTT
This sequence comes from Kuschelorhynchus macadamiae, assembly GCA_030620095.1. NCBI lineage: Eukaryota > Metazoa > Arthropoda > Insecta > Coleoptera > Curculionidae > Kuschelorhynchus > Kuschelorhynchus macadamiae. The sequence continues at coordinate 1,347,154 of JAUTXW010005419.1, forward strand.
AGTTAGTACGTCCCTGATCTAAAATTAAGGCTCGGAAAGGCAATTTATGGGATTGACCAATTTGGACGGGACCTACAGCTTAACGTGGATTCCAAACCACAGCCCTCGATCACTCTTTGATTCTCGGCCCACACCCCACTCTCGAGCTATCAACTCTTAGGTTACGGTGTAACGACCTTAACTTTTATCAAGCATCAAGCATCAATCATGTTCTACCCTTCGTATTTTTTTTTCAACGCATTCCATGCATACCAATCTGTCGGGATTTCGACTGTTAGGGCCAGTGAAGTTTCGGTCCACTAACTGTTTGGGCCGATGTAGTTTAGGGGAAAATACGCACTACCATGCAAAACACATTTTTTTTCAGAAAGCCGGTCACATTTTTATGCATCAGAATTTTTGAAATACCCTGTTTAAATTAAAATTGGGTAATAAGAGACTTACTCCAATTATTTAGACAACATCATAACTAAAACGAAATCTCAATGTTCAGTGGGAAATTGTAATTTCTTGAGAGCTGACAAATTTTCCGGAAGAGAATATTTACCGAAGTTGTATTTTCAAAACTATGCTTTTTATAATTATTTAGTACATGCCAGTTCTTGTTTCTGTTTGAATACTGCTGAAAGATATTATATAGTTATCACTGGTTAAAGGTATCGTCCGAACTAACGACAGAAAAAAACCAAATAATTAAAACGGTCAATATCAGAAAGAGATGAGTTTAAATGAACTAAGGCGACATCAAATAAACATAAAAAGGATGGTAAGGGTTTATAATCACCCTTAAATGGATTATTTCAAACGTAGGCAAGCGCACTTGGAGAAAATTATTTACAGAAAAAGACTGGTTTAAATTAGGATTTGAAACATACAAATTACTAGCTTGGTTTTCCAAAACCAAAATAAACTACTCCTTCAGCATAAAAATCGCTTAAAAAGCCCTCGCGAATAGTTTCCCCTACATTAAAATTTGCCTGTTCATGGGCATGGTGCCACAAAAAAGTGGCTCACTCTTATAACTTTTTTCGTTTTAAATGAAATTTTGGTAGTTCAAAAATGAAAAAATTTCGCATTTTTTGACTGTTACAGTTTTGCCATATTTTGCTTAGATTCGTAGTTTTTCTACTAATTTTTAATTTTTAAATGGTACACTCTATATAGTTTTGTTTATCTACATTCTATACAACATTCTACGAACAGACATGTGTCATTTGTCACATTTTGACATATTAAATTATTTCAATTATAATTTTAAATTTTTGATCTAGAGGGCTCTGAATTATAAAAATCGATTAATTAATGCCTATGTAGTCTAGAAAAAATAGAATTTCCCTTTTTTACTTATTTTAATTTTTTACATCTATTTAAATATGGAGTAAAAATATTTTCCTGGATTACTCAATTTATTTAAATGGTAAAAGGGTGGCTCCTTAGGTCAGTCGAAAAAAACATTCCCTTACGAAGAATTTGATATTTCACTTTAATATGTTGTCTCAAGGCCGGTTGCAGAAAGGTCAATTAAAGTTTAGAATGTTTAACGGAATGTCAAATTTAACAGCGAGTTCCTAGATTTCTGTAAGCAGCTTGTCAAATCCGAAAGCTCGGTCAAATATTCTAAACAATTAACTTTTGTGCAACCGGGAGTTAGGTCAATAACGTTAAAATGTAACTAAATATATTAGTATTACTGACACCCATCATCTACTCATTCTGGAAATTAAAACATACAACTTTAATAAAACACAAAACGTACGTTAAAGTGGTAATGTTAACTATAGTAACTATATCAATATCCAAAATCAATAGGTATGATAAAAATTATAAGTTTATCTTATAGATATTTAAAATATAACAAAAACGAGAAAAGAAAATTAAACATTTTATATTTAGTAACTCATTTTTTTAAGCGATCTGTCTCCTTTTATTATAATTTTATTATATTGTTACTAGTAATTTTAAATCACACACTTGATAGTTGTAGTTCCTAAACAATTGGTAACCAAATAATAGAATTACTACAATTTTTAATTTAAAGTCATTACTCATAAGTCATAGCCCAAAAGCTATTCTACTATAGTATACCTATTCAAAACCAACAAATCATCCCATGAATATTAAAATAAAATATTTAATTCGTAAATATGACATGTTCTGTTGCAATGTTCACGAAATGACTAGTGGTTTTGTATTCCTGCACTACATTCAAAAGGTAAAGAAAAAAACTTTTGCTTTAATTTGTAAGAAAATTATTTATTAATAATAGGCTATAATAGTTAACTAAAGCAAATAAGTATAAAATATAATAAAAAACATTAGTTTTCTATGCACGTCTAGGAGTTTGCTCAAAATGACCGCCTCCTTCCCTTATACATTTTCTTGCCCTCTTAATTGCATTTCAGGAGTGACAGAATTAAATGAACGTCTAATACGATGTTCAAGTTCCTCTAGATCTCGTACTGGTGTTTTTTAAACTAATATAACCCCAAAAAAAGTAGTCTAGGGGCGTTTTGGATCATAAGTTGCAATCAACTGGTCATTAAAAGTCACATTAAGGTGATCTGTAACAATTCGAGTGTCATGAAGAGGTGCTCCGTCTTATTCAAAATAAATATTTCTAAAGTGGCATGATGGTATATCTTGCAGTTTATTCCAAATATAGTTTTGAAGAATATCCAGGTATGTTTCCCCATTTAATGGTTCATAGAAAAGTATTAGCCAATAATTTTATTTTTGTAAATACCTGCCCACACGTTTATAAAGCAGCCACTCAGAATATTGCAGTCTTCTAATGTTATCAACTTCTTATAAATGTTATTTATATAACATATTATAATTGAATATTATCTTTGAAAGAACGATAATTGTGCTTTTTTAAAATTCTTCTTACAGTCTTTTTATTGGATCCTAATCCTTCCGCTATATGCCTAGTTGATATACACGAATCATAACTTATCATAGCCAACACATTTATCTCCATTTCGTCACTAACAATAACCCTATTTTCCCTATCCCAAACTTTTCTGCATAAGTTTGGCAAGCACGAAAGGAAATTTTCAAACATTCCCCATAAATTAAAATCGTATCAGTCTTTTCATTATTTGTAAACCATTGTAATTACTAGAAAGTATGACACAGAAAGTTCTTTTGACAACTTTCAACGTTTAACGTACATATTCTGTTTTATCAAAAATACTATATTTTAATATCATGGATCACTAGATATTAAATGTCGATATTAGCGATTTGTAACCAAATGTAGGTTTTAACGTTATTGACCTAATTATTTTGAGATAACATGTTAAGGTGGAATATCAAATTCTTCGTAATGGAATGCTCTTTTCGACTGACCTAACGAGCCAGCCTCTTACCATTTAAAAAAACTGAGTAATCCAGAAAAATATTAATAAAAAAAAATAAAAATTTGTAAAAAAGGGGAAATTCTATTTTTCATAGACTACATGGGCCTGAATTAATGGATTTTGATAATTCACAGCTCTCTAGATAAAAAATTTAAAATTAAAATTAAAATAGTTTAATATGTCAAAATGTGACAACGACAAATGTCTGTTCGTAGAATATTGTATAGAATGTAAATAAGCAAAAATATATAGGGTGTTCCATTTAAAAATTAGTAGCAAAAACTACGAAAGTAAGCAAGATATGGCAATGCTGTAACCGTTAACAAATGCGAAATTTTGTCCTATTTGAACCACCAAAATTTAATTTTATTATCTTGAAAACGAAAAAAATTAAAATGGTGATCCACTTTTTTATGGCACCCGGTATACCAGACCAAAACTACTCCTAAAACTTGGATACCACAAAAATGTTAATAAGCCTTCAAAATGTAAAAACAAAATTTCTCAACAAAATATTTTGTTTACAGGTTATAGCCGTTTAAATTTAGGTTGAATTAAAAAAATTCACCTCATTTGCACAGTAGTGTAGATTACTTCTTAAATTTGTTTAAACTAATTACCAAACAATTATTTGCATATATAAGCTGTGTTTCTACCTAGCGGTATCCTGTACGTGGGAAGTTGGGTGTAAGGCGAATTCATCGATATTTTAATAATAATTGTTGTCATAGTCAAAATTCAAATTATACCTTAAATAAATAAAATATTATCATTAATTGAATGGATAATCATTTATTGTCGAGATCCTACATGACGTCTCATTTTTTACTACACAGAATATGCTCATTTTGTCTCTTGGTCACCTTGTACCCTTTACATGAAGGTTAAAAAGTAAGGAGTAAGAAGAAACGTAAATAATATTATGTTTTTGACTTTAGAGTTGATATCTGATTTTTATAGCAATTGTTCTAGGTGGTAGCTTAATTGTAACAGACCTCCTTATTCGTTTTAACTAGTGCAATTTTACTTGGGGTGGCAATATTGGTACTGGTGAGCTGAGCCGTGTAAGAGTGAGTACGCCTAGTGCAGATCAGCGAAATTCTATTTTGAATGTCTCATATCCTACTAAATGTACTAATGGATTGTCAAAACAAAGGTATTTAATAAACATTCTACGGTTCATACCGAAAATTAAAAAAAAAAAGATTTAGCAATGCAATTTACTGGAATACTAATTTCTGACTCTTGAAATGTCAGTGTTGTATAATATCCTATATATAATATTGACATAATAACATAGTAACTTAAAACACATTTAAGCAATTGCTTAGTAAAAAACTCCTACGGAATATTCAAATTCAAATTTAAAATCATCTTTATTTTAAAAGTATGAAGACATAGAAAAAATAGTGGTAAAAAAAAGAAGAACAGAGACCTAAACTAAATTAGTATTATCAAAGTAAATATAAATTTCTAAAATATTTTATGGCGCTCTATTTCTAATAGCAGTTTAAATTTTTTTTTCAGTATTTTCACATTCGTAATTGATTTAATGTTATTTGGTGTTATAAAACTTTATACGTTGATAATATGCGCCCTTTTCTGCTACAGTCAGTCTATCTCTTGAGTAAGTATAATTCATTATTCTCGTGGGGTATGCAGTTTGTGACTCAATTCTTTCAAATAGAGATCTATTTTTAAAGAAAAACAGTATAAATTCCCGAATGTAAATTGAGGTGATAGTAAGCAAGTTATTTTCTTTGAATTCTCCTCTACAAGCTTCTCTAAAGTTTAGATTTAATATAATTCTGACAAACACATTTTTTTTATATCTTTACAATTTCCTTCCATATATGATAATCCTATATTTTATTTGGGACTCAAAGTTGGCATAATCTTGCATTCTTTTTGGTGTCAAAAGAAGTATATTTACACAAGACTCTTAGACTATATATAATATATTTTATTTAATTTGCACACACCATAATTAATATGACACTCGCAGGACAAAGAACTATCTAAAAACATCCCCAAAAACTTAACTTCCGTGTTCAAAGTTATATCGCCACTATGTTCAAACTGCCATGCTCATCAATTCGCGATCTGTTTGTTTTAAATACCGTAATGTTAGTCTTTGAGTTGTTTATAACTAATCTAGTTTTTGTAAACCATTTGTTTACTTCTACCATAAAGACTTTAGCTTCTTCTTTAAGGATAATAATGTCTTTATTGCTTAGCAAAATGTTTGTATAACCTGCATAATTAGTAATCTTAGAATTATTATTTATCGAGACCAGTTTTGTTATGTTATTTACATACAAAATAAATAGTATAGGGCATATTACTTTCCTTGTGGAATTCTTATATTTACATTTCAGTTTTAAGAAGTTGCTCTGTCCCAGCCTTTACCTATTACTACTTCAGGGTTGCTCCTCATATCTCCTAGAAGTGTAATTTATTTATGAGTATTTCATGATTTAATGTATCATAAGCTTTTGACACATCAAGAAATAACTTTAAAGAAATCTCACCATTTTCCACGACGTCAAGATATTTTGTACAAAGTTAAACATAGCTGTTTGAGTGGATTTAACCTGTAAGTATCCGTGTTGAATGCTATTAAGTAAGTTATTTTCCACAATGAAGCATAAAATTCGTTGACACATAACATGTTCAAATAGTTTGGGGAACGAAGGAAGCAAACTATTTGGGCGATAATTTTTTATGTTGGTTTCATCACCTTTTTTAACAACAGGAATTACGAGAGCTAGTCTAACTGTTTCGGAAATATACCGAACTTAAGAGAGTTATTTATAATATACACTAATGTCTCGGTAATTTTGGATTAAAAGGGCAAACAGATTATATATGTTACAGGAAATATCCGATTTCTGGCCATTCTAGTTGGGCTTAGGACGTACTAAATGTTTTTATCGTTGTTAGGAACTTTGCATCTTTCCTAAGACATACTAGAATTGTCTGTTAGCTTTTAGGATAAACTAGAAAATTGTTTTATTGCACAAATATGCATCCAAAACACCAGAAGTTTCGGCAGTCACCTGTTTTGTATAGCTAATTTTAAGAATAAATTATTGCGGCCAAGTGGCTATTGGACAACAAGTTTTTAATATTAATTTTTTAGTTTTAATTTCACGGCAAAGAAGTAAAGGAAAGCGAAAATTTTCGCTAAAAGAACTATATTTAAAGTTAATCAAAGTTATTTATAAACTAAGTTTCAACATTTTTACTATTTCAACTTAAAATGGAACTCTTGTTAACGGTATGATTTAAAAAAATAACAAAAAATACAGTTTTTCATTAATCAGTAACTAATAAGAAACAAGAGGGTAAATAATTTATTTGTTTCTGCAAGTACTGCTTTTGTGGAATTTTGAATTACACAGTAATTAGCGTTTTATACATATACATGCATTTGCAGCACAGTGTCTTTGTCTTGTGCATTGACATCTAGGATATCCCTGGATGATGCCCGAAGAATTTGCAGCTGGGGAACATCGTCCATTTAAATAAAATTTTGTTTACACCAGTCAAATTCAGATCGGATATAAAGTTGTTTTGAACATCCACCCTTAGTACCTAGTTGGTAAAAATTATCATCAGTTACATTTATGTTTTTAGCTATAATGTTTCGTAAAGTTCCCCTGCCTTTGTCTACATCGGGTATAGCGACTGTAACATTGTCCCCAATTTTAGCAGGAAGATGTAACTGGTCACTTGTGGGCTTCATTCGCTCCGCCTGTCTTTTTTTTTAAAGAAGTCGCAGCTAGAGCTCTAAATCTTCCTATGTTGCTCTCGACATTAGATTCTTCTTTTTTATCTTCTTTTATGTTCTGGTTAGAAACTACCAGATACTGTTTCACTTTCACGGACGCGTGACAGTTTATTGTCAAAAGTCGTTGGCGAAATATCTTCTTATAAATCTTCTTCAGTGCGCATATCAGAAATGAGTTCTTCAGTTAATGTGGATGAACGCAGTCCCACTCTTGGTTCTATACCAAACAATGCTTTATACGGAGACATCTTAATGCTCTGTTCTTCATAAACTAAGTAAACCTTAGACCCTCGGTCCATTTCTCGGTTTTGTTATCTCTACACCATGTAGCTAACATGTTTTCTATGTCTTGATTGGCCCTCTCAACTGAACCTTGGCTTTGGCGGTTTCTCATGAACTAACTTTAGTTCAGGCCATAGCTTAGTTACTTCAAGGATAACTTTATTAACAATTTCACGGCCATTATCCGAATGTAATATACACAGTGCACCAAAGATAATGTAAATATCTACTAAGTTACCTCTTCGGCACGTTTTGTTTGAAGTGCTCGTAAAATTACAAATTTTGTAAGGTGGTCTTGTTACACCATGATGAATTTATTGCCGGCATTCAACAACAATTCACACAGCGATAAAAATAAATGTATCTGGCCCTTCCTCCATGCCCGATCGCTCGATGAGCAGCATCAGCATCAAATATTTCATCAATGGTCAAGAAATATCGAATATCGTCCCTAGTTGATTTTGCAATTAGTTTCTTCATTCCTCCCGTTTCTATAATATCAAAGCGATTGATTCGACGAAATTAAAGGCTTGTCTTCTTAGCAGTAGCAATCAGCGACCCAAATATATAAGGTTTATTCAGTTTATGAAGAATACAGCCTTACACTCTGGAATTAAGATGTCTCCGTATTGAGCATTGTTTGGTATAGAACCAAGAGCGGGACTGCGTACATCTACATTAAGTGAACAACTTATTTCTGATATGCGCATTGAAGAAGATTTAGAAGAAGTTATTTCGCCAACGACTTCTGGTAATAGACTGTCACGCGTCAGTGAAAATGACACAATATCTGGTAGTTTCGAATCAGGAACCTCGGAATCAGAGACAGGAATGGAAATTTTAAACAACTTAAACGTGAAAGAAGATAAAAAAGAAGAATCTAATAACCAGTTACATCCACCTGCTAAAATTGGAGACAATGTTACAGTCGCTATACCAGATGTAGACAAGGACAGGGAACTTTACGAAACATTATAACTAGAGTCATAAATGTAACTGATGATAACTTATACAAACTAGATACTAAAGATGGATGTTCAAAACAACTTTATACCCGATCCGAATTTGACCTGTGTAAACAAATTTTGTTTCAATATTCGATGTTCCCCAAGATAAAATAATTCCTTTAAGATCTGCAGCTGCAAATTTTTCGGGCAAAATCCAGGGATATCCTAGATGTCAATTTACAAGACAAAGACACTGCGCTACAAATGCATGTATATGTAGAAAAAGCCAATTACTGTGTAGTTCAAAATGACACAATAAGTAGTTCTTGCAGAAACAAATATATTATTTACCCTCTTGTTGCCTATTAATTACTGATTAATGAAAAACTGTATTTTGTGTTCTTTTTTGAAATCATACCTTTAACAAGAGTTCCATTTTAAGTTGAAATAATAAAAATGTTGAAATTTAGTTTATAAATTACTTTGATTGCCTTTGAATATAGGCTTTTAGAGAAAATTCTGGCTTTACTTCACGTCTTTGTCCTGAAAATAAAACTCTAAAAAACTAATATTAAAAACTCATATTGTCCAATACCCACTTGGTCGCAATAGTTTATTCTTAAAACTAACTATATAAAACAGGTGACTGTCGAAACTTCTAATATTTTGGATGCAGATTTGTTCAATAAAATAATTTAAATCGGATATTTCCTAACAGAAATCAGGCAATCGAGTTTGTCTTAAAAATTAACATGCAATTCTAAAATGCAAAGTTCCTAACAGCGATAAGAACATTTAGTATGTCCTAAGCCAAACTAGAATAACCTGAAATTCGCTATTTCCTGTAACATACATTTTGTTTATTACTTATTATATTAACTACTTTTCACGAGATTTACCTACAAGGAATAGATCACTGATTTATTTTAATGAAATTGTTTTTTTAAAATATAAAATAAATATCAGATAATGTGCGAAAAATGCTTACATCACCTAAACTAAAGACATTGAATGTATCGTCCTAAATATATACTTGATTCCATATTTGAATATAAGTACAACTACAACTAATGATATAGATCAGGAACCGTTAGAAATCTAATAAAAATGTTTAAATAACTGAACTTAAAAGTAATGTTTATGTGGCCGTAGACTTGTATCTGCAATAAATGTTAATAGTAATATTTGGGCGTAGCTTATAAAATAAAGATCAATGGCATTACCCCACCCAGGCTGTTAATTCTCTTTGTCCTAATCGTATGACCTACATATCGGAAAATGCAGTAATTACCAAAAAGCCTTGGCAAACCATTAAAGTTTCGATGCGATATCCAGAGCCAAACAACTACTAGTATAATGCTCCCTTTATCGAAATCCATCAGGTAAACGCTGCATTAAACGAACAAAAAAGTTTGAACACGTTTGAAAGCATTGTGCTTATTTGTAAGCATAACTAATGATCTTGCACGTTACGCCAACATAAAAGATTGCGAAAAAACTTTTAAGCTACATAATTCATCATTTGTTGCCAACATATATTTGAAAAATAGGCTATTCTTGTGTTGCTTATGGAAATGGGTTTAGGATATAAATTATTAGGTAGAATTGATAGTTATTCAATACAACAACTTCATTAATAGTATTGTGCTTATTTTAAATATAGCAAAATGCAGATTTTTTTCAGTGCAATGTCGTGCTAATTGCAACATAACTAATATTTTTCGTTTTTTTCCCGGAGCAGATCACTATCAAAATCGAGGTTAATGCTTTCGTATCAAATTAAAAGTTTGTTATTTTTCTTTAATTTTTGAACTAGTTATTGTTACATACACATTAATAATACAAAAATTTGTTATTTAGTAAACATTTTAAAAATTAACTTAAAATGAAAAATAAAATATCCTCTAAGCTCTAACAAAGTTTACAGAATTAACATATGTTAATTCTGTAAACTTTGTCTCTAATTTAAATTAGATTTTTTTGTTAGAAATTATATGCTTACACGATCACTTATCAGAGACGGGCTGGGATCAAAATGCTTGGAGGGCGATTACCAGAAAAGGGCACCGAATACATCTTACGAAACATGATAGAACATGCATAGAAAATTGATGAGTAGAGTAAATAGACAGGAAAAAAAATCGGTAAATCTTCTTTACCCGGAATTTAATGCTTTCACAAAATTTGAAATTAATCTAATAAGTAGTGTTGTCAGACAGCCAAACCGACAGACGAACCGGAATCGATGAAATATATTTTTTGGCACCTATGGGACGCTAGAACGTGAAAATATATAAAAAAAATAGATGGTGATTTTTTCAGGATTACAAATATTATATTTAGCCGCCATTTTGAATTAGTACAAAACTTTACTAGTCCATCTGTCTACCACAATTATTTATATACCAGTTTGTTTTCAGCTGTTTCCTATATATTACTTGAGTTGTATGCAAAATTTATGATAAATTGGATACATAGTTTTTTAGTGATAATGTTTTTAACATTTCAGTTTAGCCATATTTGATTTTCACCAAAATATTACTAGGTCATACCCATATGATCCTTAAATTGTGCCCAAAATTTGAAGTCAATCGGGTAAGTAGTTTTTAAGTTATGTCGTGAATTGACAAGACAGACAAACAGTCAGACGGACTGACGGAATTGATAAAACATATTTTTGGCATCTAGAGCCGCTACAACGTGAAGATATGTAATACCTGAAAGAGCGATTTTTTCATGATTAATAATATTTTATTTAGCCGCCATTTTGTTCCGCCATCTTGAATTCATACTTTAATTTTACTAATTCATCTGTATAGTACAATTTTTTATGGCACACAAAGAAATTGTTCCATTAAATAGTTTTTCAGGCTGAATATTTTATTAAGCCGCCATTTTTTTCCGCCATCTTAGATTCATATCAAAATTTACCAATTGATTCCTACATAATAAGTAGTTTTTTAGTAACATTTTTTTTTAATTTCACTAGGTCGCCATTTTCTTTTGCCATATTGGATTTTTACCAAAACGTTACCAGGTCATCCCCATATGACCCTTAATTTTTGCCCAAAATTTGAAGTAAATTGGGTAAGTAGTTTTTAGGTTATGCCGTGAACTGGCAGACAGACAGACGCAACCAACAGACGGACCGGAGGAATTGATAAAACATGTTTTTTGGCGTCTAGGGACACTAAAACGCGAAGATATGTAGAACTTGAGTGGACGGTCCTTTCACGATTGCAAATATTTTATTTAGCCGCCATCTTGAATTAACATTTCACTAGACTGTTATTTTCAAATAAACAAACAAACAAAAGTATGCTTTATTCTCGCAGGAAACAAAGCGAAATTTACCTTAAAACAAAAAAAAATAAAAAAAATGAAAAAACGAAATATTAATCGAAAAAAATCATATTTTTCGATAGGTCAATGCAAATACATAAATTGTAAATATAACATTTGAAACATTGCCGTAAAGCGGTTAATGAATACAGGTGACCTAACAAAAGGAAATAAACAATACATATGCGGGGTGAATAATTTCGATGACATTGAAATTAAAATTACGCGACCTTAAACTCTATTTTTATCATCGTTATACAAGCAAAATAAGTGCAGTTAAACAATAATGGATTTTTACCAAAATGTAGTAGTAGTTTTTTAGATATGCCGCGAACAGAGAGACCGATAGACAGACAGACAGATAGACCGACGAAATTGAGAAAACATGTTTTTCGGCAACTGGCAACCCTGAAACATAAAGAACTGAAAAAATCTCGGAGGGTGATTTTTTCACGATCAAAATACTTCCCTTTTACGAGGGAACTAATAAAATAATTTATTAGCCGAAAACAAATAAGAAAACAAAAGTAGCCTTATTCTGATATTCTAAAAAGTCTTTTTAAAATAACAAGAGATGTACAAGAATTATTCTGGTATAAACATCTTATTTTATTATACAGGGTGTATAAAAATGACATATGTTTGAAATGTTAAAGAAGCATTTTTTTGAAATCTTACTACTAGCTTATACTCAAGTTCAATTATTAAGATGATATGGCAGTGCATATAACTCTGCTGCTGCACATAAGATAACATCAGGGGTAACAGGTCAATGAGGGTCACCGACTGAAATCTCATAAGTCTAGCGAACGAGCCGCGAAAATTCAGAAATAAATTGTTGTATTTATAGAAAAAAATTTAAAATAATGTTTATTTAAATTTTGCCCTAGATATAGATGTCGCAAAATCTCTAATTTCTCAGTAACAAAAAACTGTGTTGAAACAAAAAAGAATATCGATTATCTGAAAACTTTAACGCAAAAGTCAACAAACTTTTATTCGGGAATTTGTTCTCTTCATCGGTAATAAGTCAATGCGTTTTAGAGTTACTTCGAGCTCCCTTAATGCCAGCAAGTATTTTTTAACGTAAATCTTTTTTTTATCATTATATTAGCACAATTACTGCGTCTGAGAGTATTGGCAAAATTTAGACATTTTTTTATCTCCTTGGGGAGACTTAGTAACATTTTAAAATTCGTAGATAAGATTGATTTTACACCTTACGATTTTTAAAAAGCTCTCGGTTTTTTAAGTTTTAAAAGTAAAACCAAAAAAGCTAGATCTAAACATACACATTATACAGAAGTTTTAAAAAGCGACAGCACAAGCACCTAAACGAAGTAATAAAGAGTTTTTCCGCCTCAAACCCGTAGAAGTTTGAAATTTTTATATCAGACTATCAGTTCTAGGCGGATATAAATATGCTTTATAATGTTCATGTCTGCAGATTCGGCAGGCCAATCCACTCAAGATTCTTACGTTGTGGAAGGTAACGATAAACCATATCCGCTCTATGGGGTTTGCATTGTCTTTTGCTAACTGGAAATCCTGAATCTGTAGTTGCCTGCAAACGGAATAATTACTAGTGTAAAAATTTCATTTATATACCTGTGATCATTATAAGACACCGAGTTTATTTTTTCTATCGTACTTTGCACCTTTTCTCACACAATTATTACACCACCTCCAATATTTTCTTTATTATACTGTTTATCTTGTCTGTACCAAGTTTTTTAGTGGCTTACTAAAAAAGCGGTTTTTAGCATACGTAATGTGTTGGTAATTGATTTTAACTTTAAACTTCAATAATTGAAGAAAATCGGTAAGTTTCCTTTACGCGGAACTTCCCTCGTTATAAATCGTTTCTTTTATTACGAATAGTAAAGTGTAACCCAATTTAGCACATGGTCTTTTAGTATACTGTCCTTTTTAAACAATTTTATTGTGCGCCCTTATGTTTCACCATATGGGAATCGTACCCATATTTTAGCAGTTTCTACCTATGCCACACTTGTTTTTTGGGCATGATTTAAATTGATTTTTTTACATTGCTTTTTTAAGCCCGCCATTTTGTATCGTCATTTTGAATTCGTACCGGTAAATCCCTGTTTGAATAAGAAGATTTTTTTTGACATTTTATTTGGCCGCAATTTTATTTCTCCGTCTTGAATTTGTACCACTAATTTTCCAGTTAATCCTTATATCACATTTAATATATGTCCAAAATTGAATTCATACCAAAATATTACAGGTTGTTTTCTTAGTTATTGTGCAAAATTTGAAATAAATTGGATAATTTGTATTTTCTTTAGTAGGCCGCCATTTGGTTCCCTCATGTTGGATTTTTACCAAAATAATACAAGCTCATCCCCACATAACCATTAATTTTTTATCAAAATTTGAAGTCAGTCGTATAAGTAGATCCTAGACACGCCGTGAACGGACAGACAGACAGACCGACAGATTGACAAACGGAATTGAGAAAACATATTGTTTGGCATCTAGGGACCCTAAAACGCAAATATATCTAAAATTTGCTAATTTTTCACGATAACATATCATTTGGCCGCAATTTTGTTCCGCCATCTTGAATGCGTACCACAATTTTACCAGTTCATCTCCACCCACAATTAATTCTTGCGTAAAATTTGAAATCGATCTATTAAGTAGTTCTTTTTAAGCCGAGTTTTTAAATATTTTATTAAGCCATCATTTTATTTCGCCATCTTGCGTAATTTTGTAACAAAATTGTAGTAATTAATTACTAACACTTGAATTTTTTGCAAAATTTGAGTTAAACTGGATAAATAGTTTTTAGTTAACCATTTTTTTAACATTTGACTAGGCCGCCATTTTGTTTCGCCATATTATACGTTTATCGAAATATGACCAGGTCATTTCCATATTTGATTCTCGTGCAGAATTTGAGATAAAGTTGGATTATTTAGATAGTAATAATTTTTTTAACATGTGACTCTTAATTTTTGATTAAAACTTGAAGTCAATCTCAATAGTAGTTTTTAAGCTATGCCGCGAACTGACAAACAGACGGACAAACCGACAGACGGACTGACGAGATTTATAAAACATATTTTTTGGCACCTATGAACGCTTAAACGTAAAGATATGTAAAATCTGAGAGAGTGATATTTTCACGATTACAAACGCTCTATTTGGTCGCCATTTTGTTCCGCCATCTTAAATTAGTCAACCACAGTGTTACTACTTCATTTAGATATAGCATACAATTTGAAATCAGACTTTTAAGTAGTTTTTTCAGGCTTAATTTTTAACTATTTTAGTTTCTCCATCTTGGATTTGTACCAAAATTTTTCTAGTTGATTCCTACATAATACTTGATTTTTGTGCAAAATATGAGATAAACTGGATCACTAGTTTTATATTAATAATTTTCACTAGGACGCCATTTTGTTTTGCCGAATTGGATTTGTACAAGGATGTTACCAGATGACCCCCTTATAACCATTAACATTTCACCAAAATTTGAAGTCAATCAGGTAAGTAGTTTGTTAGCTATGTCACGAACAGATAAACCGACAGATCGACAGGCAGACCGACGGAATTGACAATTTTTTCGGCATTTAGGAATCCTAAAACGAAAAGATCTGAAAAAATCTCTGAGTGTGTTTTTTCACGATTACAATACTTCCCTTTTACTGCGGATTACCTCTTGGCTATAGTTGTCTACTTACTATCTATTTATTCACCACAGTGCAGTGGCGTGTATAGATATTGCTCTGGGGGGTTTGGAGATGATAAAAAATTTCATAAAATCGTTACTTTATTTTAACTTTAAGTAAAATTGGCTCTAGGGGGGGTGTTACCCACCAATCCCAAAAAAAGGAGCCTTATTGTATACTAATTCTATCATTTTACCTTAAATAAAAATAGATCTGGTGAAGGGGCTTTTAAAGCCAACCCCCTATATACGCCACTGCAACAGTGACGTATCCATTCAGTTCTGTGTCGTTGTATCAATGTAAGTGAAAAAAAAGTGAAAGTGCCTATATTTAAATGAAAACGTTTACACACACGGTATAGTGGCATTTTTTATCATCAGTGTTGCTTTATAAACATATTAACAAATATTTCACGGAACTATGGCGGCACTAATATGTATAAATAAACCCTTAATCAGACGGCGCGTACTAGCCCTAACGTCGAATTTTACTGGTAAAATAACTAAAATATCAGAATGTGAATAGGATTTGTTTATGGTTAAGTATATTTCTCACTGCTCTAGTAGTTACTGAGCCTAACTTGTAGACTGTTTAAACGTATGGTCAATTATACTTTTTTTCTTTTTGTTAATAACTAAGAATTAGCAAACTGATTTTAGAAGAGCACTGGTTTACCACTGCTGGCTAGTCCCCTGGGCGACAACATAACATATTTAGAATAATATCCTGGTTAATGAATTAGGATAAACGACGCCTCTAGTGAGACGCCCATTGGGACCAAACCCTTTACTGTTACATAATACAGAATAAGGACTTATTATGCCAGTTTTAATCCCAAAAGGCAATTATGTTTTTAATTTTTATTATTAATTTTTAGATAAAAGTTCATAGAAACAAAAAAAATCTCACAAAATCAATACAACTTATACAGTATCAAAAAACCATCTTATAATACATTAACAAACCTAACAAAACGTATCTACATTACTTTAAAAATCGGTAAATTTCCTTTACCCGAACTTCCCTCATTATGAATATTTCCTTTTATGACGAATTCTGAAGTGTGACCCAGTTTAGTTTAGTAGATAGTTATTTAGGAACACATACATACTGTCTTTTCAAATATTTTTATTGGACGCCATGTTGGATCCAACGTATTGGATTCCTACCAATATTTTACCAGTTTCTGCCTATGCCACATTTAACTTTTGGGTATAATTTGAAACAAATTCAATAAGCAGTTTTTACAATGACACACACCTCGATTTTGTTCCGTCACGTTGAAATCGTAGCAGTTTATCCTTAAATCATATTTAATTTTGAAAGTAAATGTTTAAAAAATCAATGTAAAAGGAGATTTTTTTACTTTGATTTTTTAAACATTTTTTTAGGCCGCCGTTTTGTTTGCTATCAAATATTTATACCAAAATGTTAGCATTTCATTTATATGTAACTCTTGATTTTTGTGCAAAATTTAAGGTAAATTGGATAATTAGTATTTTTAGTAATAATTTTTAAACTTTACACTAAGCCGCCATCTTGTTCCGGCATACTGGATTTTTACCAAAATATTACCAGTTCATTTCCATATGACCCTTAATTTGAGCAGTTTTTAAGCTATGCCGCGAACTGACAGACAGACAAACCGACAGACGAATTGAGGGAATTGATAAAACATATTTTTTGACATATGAGATGGTGATTTTTTCGTATTACAAAAATGTTATTTCGTCGAAATTTTGTTCCGCCATCTAGAATTAGTATCCCAGTTTTAGTAGTTCATCTGTAGACCACAATTATTTATGACACAAAATTTGAAATCAATTAAATAGTTTTTTCAGGCTGAATTTTTAAATACTTGTATTCGTATCAAAATTTGACCAGTTGATTCCTACATAATACTTTATTTTTGTGCAAAATTTAAGATAAATCCGAAAATTAGTTTTTTTAGCAATATTTTCTAACGTTTCACTAGGCCGCTATCTTCTTCCGGTATATTGGATTTTTACCAAAATATTACCATATCCCCATCCATATATATAATATCCCCATATTAGCCTCAGTTTTTTATTAAAATTTGAAGTCAATCTGATGAGTAGTTTTTAAGCTATTCTGCGAACTGACAGATAAACAATCCGACCGGCCGACAGACTGACCGTCGGACTTTATAAAACATATTTTTTTGGCATCTAAGGATGCTAAAACGCAAATTTATATAAAACCTGAGAGGGTGATTTTTTTCAGATTACAAAAATGTATTTGGCCGCCATTTTGTCCGCCATCTTGAATTAATACGACAGTTTTACTAATTCATCTCTGTACTACAATTAGTTATGCAACGCAATTTGAAAACAGTTCATTAAGTAGTTTTTGAAGGATGAAATTTTAAATATTTTATTGAGCCGCCATTTTGTTCCGCCATCTTAGATTCGTACCGGCTGATTCCTACTTAATACTTGATTCTTGTGCAAAATTTGAGATAAATTGGATAAGCACTTTTATAGTAATAATTTTTCAACATTTCACGAAGCCGCCATTTTGTTCTACCATATTGGAATTTTACCAAATTGTTACCAAGTCATCCCCATATGACCCTTAATTTGTGGCCAAAATTTGAAGTAAATCGGGTAGTAGTTTCTTAGCTATGCCGCGAGAAACAGATCGAAGACCGACGGAAGAAAATATATGAATGTTAATTTTTTTAAAATGTTGAAAATGTTTTACTATTGATTACTAAATGGAATAAAAGATCAATAATAATAAAAATTAAGCCGTTTTTAATCGAACTTTTATTTATGTAAACATCTAACTTTGGACAATAAATATTTATTCTTTCATTTTATTTTTTTGTATGCTTTTAATTAAATCGATATTATTGATTTTGTGGTAAGATTTACTAGAAAATGTTATTGGTTTTCTTGTCTAAAGAAATTATAATCGTAAAAAATATACTAACACATGCAGATTTTTTGAGATTTTCGTTTTTATCACTTTAAATTCACTCCATCGGAACATAAGGGTATATATATATATATATATATATATATATATATATATATATATAATACCCTCTTTTTTGTTTAATTAAGATGATCAAACATAAATGACAAAATACAAATATTGAAAAATAGTCAACGTTAAAAAAACTAATTAATTCAAATCATAAAAAAACATCTTAAAATGTAAACAAACGACGGCTTGCCTGCATTCTGATTGCCTGTATGTTCAGTCAAATTTTCATTCCGATTTTAATGAAACTGAGAACTCTGATATAATATGTTTAATATGGGATAAATTATTTGCTCATGTAACCTAGATGATAATTAATATCAGATTAGTATCATCTTATGACAACATATCTTTATCGACGTAAACAAATTTGGATATTAAAGCAGCAATTTTTTATTTCGGCTTTCTTCTATAGCTCTGTATTTTTAATTTGTATTATTGCTGTAACAGGTTGGGGCAGGGGCTAGGTAAAATTATGTATGCAAATTGGTGCAAATTGTATATTAGACAGAACTTATAAATAAATTGTTTTGGTTAAGTAAAATTATCTACTACTCCGACCAGTGAGAAATGACTTATTACTCAACGACTACAACCATTTCATTATTCATGCTGCTCTGACCAATCAAAATCCTTGATTTTTTATACTCGCAACTGGCTTTTAAAGCAATGCCAAAGGATAATAAGATAAGAAACAACAGGAACAGACGATGGCTTTGCTAAAGACAGCTGACTTATATGGATCAAAATAAGAATATTTTCATCAATAATAAATGTAAGAGAGCAAAAGCTAGGTGGTTTTCCCTCCTAAGAAGTACGTCGTGAATTCCTAGCCCCAGAAATCGGCTTTTTCAAACATTTTGAACGTGCTGTGACCGTCATTTAAAAGCCATGTCATCATTGTTTTAGTTATTTCTGTCAAAGCATAAAATTCAACATTGCTATTTTGGTATTGTTATCGATTTTTATTCTCTGCAATTAAATAATCTTATTGTGGATTATTTATTAGTTATAGAAAAATAGCAATTTTTTTTTCGCCATATGCCTAGCAAACACAAACACGTAAAAAAACAGAAAAATTAACCATGTTTATGTAAGACACTGTTCCAGAAATCAAAAAAATGTCTGGGGTGTCTACAATAGAAACGTATGTATATAAAACATAATTTTTAGAAAAAAAAAAAATTAAAATAAAAATGAAAAAGCACAAAGGTATCAAAAAAGAAGCTAAGTGGAAAAAAATATAAAATAAACAAAATTTGTGAACATTAAGCTATCTACCTTGATTATCTAAAAGATACTTTTTGTATTTATATTTAAATCTTAAATAATCTAAGTTCACCAATTTTTCCGGTATCGAATTATATAAATGAACGACATTATAGCTGAAAGATCTCCGAAATAAGGCACTCTGATGAGTCGGCACCGTTCACCTAATTAATGGTCAAATATTAACGTTATGAACATCTCTATAAAAGCCAAGGCGGTCTCTAATAGAAGCAGGAGATTTAGAGTCGTCGATAATAGTAATAATAAAATTACAAAAATGCAGAGGCCTTCTGGATTCCATATTTAGACGGTTTAATTCGTGATGTTTATAATCAAATTTCCTTAGTTCGAAAATAAACCGCATACAGGAGTTGTGCACTTTTTGTATTCTAGCTTTACTCATAGCATCTAAACAAAAACAATATACAAAATCACAATAGTTGAAGTTGTATAGGACTGAGGACTCACACAAAGATTTTTTTAAGTTTATGTAATATTTGTTTATCACTATACAGTATTTTTAAAGAAAAAATGCTATTTGGGTCATTTTTTAAGATGTTCTTTTAATCTAAGGTCACTGTTCACAAAGTATTAAAATTTTTTATTGACTCAACCACAGGAAGCCTAGTACCGCTGGGCGCTGATATTAATATTAATGATTATGCAAGTATCCAACCTTATTCTTGTTACCAAACAGTAAGCAGCATGATCTGTTAGGATTAAGATGAAGATTATGAGCACTAAAAAGTTGGTAAAAGCTGGCAAAGTCATTATTAATTATTGCCTGGCCCTCCAAGTAATCGTCTCCAACAAAGCAAAAATAAACCTGGGTATCATCGGCATATGCCTGGATCTGGCAGTTAACCATAACTTGAAGAACATCAGAGGTATAAACCAAGAAAAGCAAAGGGCCTAATATTGAGCCTTGAAGAACCCCAGAAAGAATCTGCGACAGTTCGGAAAACCTGTTATCTGAATATATGTTTCGATTTCTATTTGTTAGGAATATTTTCTTATTCGTAGGTTAGGAGAAGACTCAAACAAAACACACTGATTAAATCATGTGCGACGTTTCGTATCTTTATTGATACTTTTTCAAGCACTGAATTGTTAGTGTCGTTGTGTCCGCACTTTGCCCATAATTCCTAGATGTGACGTGAAGGAAAAAATTTTACAACAAAAAGTTAGGAATGACTAAATAAAATTGACTGAATTTTCATTAAAACCGTAATATTTTATTTTAGATACAATACGTTTATGGTATATGATGTCGAAAGCTTTCGAAAAGTCTAACGGGATTAACACAGTAATACGTTTCTTATCAGTTGCACGTATTATATCGTCAATAACATTTGTTAGGGCTAACGCAGTACTGAAATTCTTTTTGAATCCACATTGACTAACAGGTATTATTTTATTATCAACGAAAAAAGAGTACATTTGATTATATAATATCTTTTCAAAAATTTTCGATAAACTTGGAAGAATGCTTATAATTCGAAGTTTATTAAAATTTTCTGGATTGGAAGTTTTAGGAAAAGATTTACCTATTGATATCTTGCACTGGTCCGGAAAATAATTGTCTTCGATGCAGCAGTTCAAAATATGCACAATATATTTATCAATTAATAGGCTGCAGTACTTTAACATTAAGGTAGACACTTCATCAACGCCTGTTCCATTGGTTTTAATATGATTTAAACATCTGTTCACTTCGGAGATATTTGATATAAAAGAGAAATTTAATTGTTGATTAAAATTGGTGTTGTAAAAATTAATTATATCATTACAATTCGAAATAGTTTGTAAGTAAGTATTAAAAAAATATTAACATTACGGTCACTTAATCTTTTAGGAATAGCGCTATTTTTTGATTTGCGCAGTGTTAAAGTTTTTAAGGACAGTCCACATGTTGCGAGGACTTGTAAGTTTTCTATGTATTTTTTCTTTTCCTTTCTCAACATTGAAAGAGTAAAATTACGTACAAATTTACAGTTATTCCAGTCATCGTTGCTCTTTGTTCTCTGCAATTTTTGTAGGGCAGAATCTCTCTCCTTCATAAATGTCTTTAAATTAGCGGTGAACCATGGAGTCTTGGGTTTTGATATTCTAGCTTAGCGAAATGGCGCCTGCGCATCAAAAAGTGGAGTAATACAATTATTAAACAATGTGATTTTATTGTCGATATTAGGTTCGTACAAAATATTTTCTGATTGCTTTCTGCTGTTCCAAGCTTAACTGAATTTGACGTATACTAAAGTTTCTGAAGCATCTATAGCGAATAATTCCTGGCTGCGTATAGTCTTTTTGTACGGTCAAAACGCAATAAATCAATTTACGGTCAGATACAGTATCAGCAGAAATATCACCACTTTGACTCACTAAGGATCAATCACTAACAAAAACTGCATCTAAAAGTGTAGAGGAACCTGCGGATATTCGTATTGGCTCATTTATAATTTGAAAAAGATTATAATTATCAAAAGGTTAATAAGAGGATTATTAAAGTTTAATAGATTGAGAGTAGAAAAAATATTATCAAAATCAGGAATATATGTATTAAAATTAATATTAGCGGGTCGATAAAATACTGCGAAAGCGTAGGTTTTATTCCTTATTTTAATTTTAAATATACTGTGCTCCAAGCCTTCGTTGATGTCAAAGTCTAAATGATATTCTTCAGCAGTTATACTATCTCTGATATACGCTGCAACACCACCTCCACAACAACCCCTGTCCTTTCGGAAAAATTGATAACCTGGTATCTGAAAAATATGAATGTCATCAGCAGCAGAGAGCCAAGTTTCGGAGAGGAACACGATGTCAATATTGTGTTGCAAAATTAAATTAGAAAAATCATGAAAACCTGTAAAAAGAGAACGTACGTTTAAATAACCTATCTTTATATTTTAAGACATTATTGAATAACTAAAATCAGATAATATGAACACCAGTGTGCCTATGTTTTTCTTATTATTAAGTTATATAAGAGTAAATAAACAAAACAATATAAAATAAAACCCTATAAAATAGAGAGCCCGTTGGCAGTCTAACAAACAGAAAAGCACCCAAATTATGTAATCTAGTGTTACAAATAATTATAACTGAACAAAAAGAAAACAAAAAAAAATTAAAATAAAAAAAAACATTATGTTCTAATTCTAACATAACTTTAGAATTTGGAATTAAGATAATCTTATCTGTCCCAAAATTAGTCCATTATTGTTTGCTTACACAATTATAATGTTACACAAGTACAATGGCGCCAGTAAACGAAAAAAAAAAAGAAAAATAAACATTGATTCAATGAGTCAATACCAGAAATACGGTAAAATAAATTGGACTTTAGACTTACATTTTAAATCCAAATTAAAAAAAAAGAAAACTGAATTTCTCCATTCTTATTACACTGTACAAAGATCACTAAATTGAGTTATTCTTTGAATAACATCGTTGTTCTTGATATAAACACTACCGTTAACCACCCAAGTATGTTTGCTCGAACATTTATTCACTGCCTGCCTTAATATAAATAGTATCGTTTTTGAACTGTTTACGGGATTTTAGAACGGCTACCCGCGCGGTTACACTGGAAAAACGAACCAATATGGCCGGCGGCTTATTACTGGCATTTCTCGATGCGACTCGATGGCACTTGACTATATCGGAATTTTTTGTATTTTAATTTAATGTTTTGTTAAACAAATTTAACACTTCGCAACATAAATCCTCGCCATCCTTTACAGGCAAACCAAATATACGAATATTTGAATTAAGAGAAGACTGGTCCTGAGCATCAACCAACAATTTTAGGTCGTTGTTATTGGCTTCTAGAGATTCCATCTTCTTTATTAGAGAATTAATTATGTGATTTTGAGCCTCAAACTGCTCATTAAACTTTTTTTCTAAGATATATGCTACTTTAGTAGCTACTTCTAAAAATTTTTCGTTAAATGTGTTAACAATAGTCGATTTGATTTCCCTTAAATCGGCGGATGACAAGCCCATGACTGATTACTTTTGGCTGGAGTAAACAACTTAAAAAAACGGCGAAACAAACAAGAAAGCACTGCACTTTTCACTTTAACTAGCTTGACACTCTAGCTATAAATTTAAAAATAGGTCTGGGGATACTAAAGGTAATTATTTGCTCAAAAATACAATTAAATTTGATTAAAATTAAGGAGCGGTTCCGCTTGACAACCTTAGCACTGCAGTGGCATCTACGATGAGACGGAAGAAAGAGAAAATATTTTATTAAACGTGGAGTCAATAGTATACACTGTCCAGTGACGAATCGTGGTTTTCGGGAACTCTAGAGTAATTGGATTTTTGATCCTTCCCTCATGTTTTTAAAAAAGCTTAATTTTCCGATTGATAAAGCTACTAGACTACAACAGGAAAAAAAAAGGCTAAATAATTTTAAATCAGAAAATCTAATAGAAAATTAGCAAACGTTTTGGAACACAAAGTTCTTACCCAAAAAATATAAAAAACGTTTTTGCATGTCCTGCATTTTAATGAGGCAACGTCTTCAATTGACAATGTAGATAAAGTTATTTAGTATTTCATCTGACATTGTTCACCTGTATTTATTTTCATCTAGGCCATTTTCGGAAAAATTTTTCAACTTCCCAGCTTTAAATTAAAAGTAAATTTTAAGCACTGTATATAAATTTGGAAAGGAGTAAATGATGTTGTTTACAAGAACTATTTTCAATATTTTGAACATGGTAACGGAGACATTCTTCTTGAAACATACATACAATGTCTAAGTAATTCTTGAATTAAAAGCATTCACTATAGAGAATTTTAGAGATTAGATTTTTTTGTACCTACATCTATATGTAGGCATTTAAACTGGAATTACATGACGCGATCGTGAAACCGGGCGTATTTTTTTGTTTATTTTTGATATTCATGACGTTAGAAAAAAACCGTTAAGTATGTGTTTCTCTCCTATTAGTTTTAACCTCGATGTTATAAATTTTCACTGACTACCTGTTTTGTTTGCTGTTAATTTGGGTGCTTAATAAAATTAAATAGTAATTTTGGTTCCTTTTGGTGGAAATTTTGCCAAATCCTACAATCAACTAACAATACATTTTTGGACAGATGTTTGTGGTAGAAGTGCCTCATGAGTCTATTTTTAAATGCCCGTAACATCAGTTTTTATGGTTTAAATCGTGATTACACTTTTCACTATTTAAAATATAAGATAACATGTTCAGTTTGGACGAAAACTCCAGTAAACATAGCAAGGTCATATTTAAGTAAACAAAAAATCTTGCTCAAATAATGACACTAAAGATCATAAAAAGTTAATAATATTAAACGCATCTTTTAAAATTACAGACAAAAGAGACTTATTTATTTTATAATAGGCTTCTGTATTTAGATTTTTTGAGTTTTTATGACATCTTTATTCAAAATAGAAGCCACGAAAATACACTTTTTTACCTTCTAAACTCAACACACGCATGACATTACGTAGGCCAAATTTACCAAATAAAATATTCCATTATCATAGGCCCAAAAGGATATCAACCAATTACAGTCAGCATATTGTTTGCCGTCCTATTCATGAATCAAAAATATGACCTATTTGTGACGTAAGTGACTTCGATATCAAAAAGATCTAGATATATTTATATATCATCAAATAAACTGCTCAGGGTTCTCTTGCGGACCCGGATTTTTTTAGGAGTCCAAACTCCATTTTGCACGACATTTCCTCTTATGGCAGGATTTCTGTTAATTTTTCGCTCATCTGGTTTACTTTTACTCAAAATGAAGCATATATATTTTACAAAAATAGACAGCTTTCCACTACACGTATAGTTAGCAGAAACCCATTTATTCTTCTTCTGCCACGCGCAGGCTTAGCAGTGAAGAATAATTCTTGTTAAGCATGACTCTATTTTAATCTCAAAGAGGACTCCATCATCTTTTTTCTGGTGTTGCACTTGAGCACTAAATAAATAATCTAAAATTAAATTAGAATATAAAATTACAGGGAAAATTGCATGATTCGTTCTCTGATTTTTATTTTTATTCATAGCCGCTTTGGCACTCTAATTTTTTACAACATTTTTGCAGGAAATATACGTTTCTTCTTCTTTTTTTCCCATTTATATTTAATCCATACAGTGTGTTCAAAGCGATACTGTAAACATTTGCTAAGATAATAATATATTAGGTCTATAATATAGTATACAATCAAAAATTATTTGAACGATATTGTAGCGACCGGACCTTGTAATTAAATTAGCTCAAACGGGAATGTATTTTTACTACGAAGCTTGAGTTATAACTATATAATTACATTATTAACTGGACATGCATATCTCTGGTTCATATATAATGTATATTATTACAATGGTCTTGTTTAACGCAAGAGTTATTAAGACATCTGTCTCACCTTTACCTTTAGGTCTGAATTCTAATTTGTAATCCTACAAATGGACAAGAGTTTGAGTATATTATCTAAAGTTTGAAACCACATTAAGAATAAAATATATTGTATATGGTGTCAAGTAACTACCTATACAAAATTTTAAAAATCAGAGTAGTAAAATAGTAAAGCTACATAAAACGTAATGTGTTAAAATGCGTTAATAAAACCAAAAATTTTTTAAAATTGCATTAGGATTTCCCTTCCAATTTTTTAGTTAATAGATTTTAGGACAATAAAAAAGGCATTGACATAATTTTAATAACTTAATAATAACTAAAATAAAGTTTTTTAAACATATTAAAAGGCATGTATAAGTTATTACATGGTGTCAGCGGTAAACAGAGTAACATCTCCAAAACTGGAAGTTAAAGATAACTATTCTTTTAAATTTAAATGGGGATGATAGCTTATAGATATCCAATACGTTTGAATATAGAACTGGTAAAGAAGAAAATAAATTGGACGTATTTTAGAAAAATATTGACGATTGTAATCCATTCAAACATCTCGAATTATTTTTTTTTCTAGAAATCAAACCAATTTATAAAGATTTGTTCAATTGGTTACTGAACTAGTTACTCTTATATCAAGTTGTGGATTTAAAATAAAAGAGATCTTGTTACAAGACAGAATTATTTTAGGAATTGCTGACAAGAAAACTCAAAAAATTCATTTACAAAAACCTGATTTAAATTTGCACGAAACAATTTGTAGAAGTTTTGAACTGGATAGTCTAACAAATTATTCAACAAAAACCAAATTTAAAATTGAGACAACACTACTGTACTTGAAATACATAATCATGGTTTTTGGTAGTGGTTCAAAAAATTTTTACCGCGGAAAAAATAGTGATTCATCATATTTGGCAAATAACAATAAAATGAATTGTTTAAATTATGGTGTAACTCATATTTTAAATCGATCCTGCCTGTAATAAAATATTCAAAAATTCAGACTCAATGTTTTTTTAACAGAATGTAATATGTGATACACTCCCAAAATATTTTTTGGCTTCTATAATTTTTTTTTTGGCTTTTATAAAGCCTCCTAAATACGGTAATTCGTTTTTTTTTCGCAAAATGTCAATTTTAATTTTATTTATTAATTTATTTTTAACTTTTTATTAACTGAAATGTGATACATTTACAAAATATTTGTTTGACTTCTAGAACGTGGAATTTAAAAACAAACCTTGCGGAATTTACAAAAACAAACCTTGATATAAACTGTTTAACAGTTTATATCACTTTTATTCTAGAACTAGTAGAAAAGTGTTAGGACGAAACTTTTATTCTTAGAGAAAATGCATGATTTCTATAATGACTCGGTAGTAAATACTCCAATATTGTTTGAATAATGTCATCTATTTGATTTACTTACTTTTTTATATTAAAAACTTGCAAAGTTAAGTATAATGAAGCGCGATGTTTCTGACCTGAAAATGCAGTGTTTTTATTTTCATGTTGGCAAAATAACCTGAGAGTATCAATCAATTAAAGCCGCGGCAACTATTCAAATTTAAACAGTCAAAAATTTTAAAATAATAATGTAATAATAAATGAAAACCCCTTATATTCAATTATTGATACCGTTAGGTGAATCCACTCCGGGTTAGCACCAGATTTGTCAATAAAGCCATAATAAAGACATAATGGTAGTTTTACCTTATAAGACTAGGACTACCGCTCAAATCAGTAGTCGGTACCTCTAGAAAGATCCGCACCAGGTTGATACCAGGTCAGAGCTAAAATAGAAGTATGGCAGTGGCTGTTGAACATTAATGCAAAAATGTGAATAAAACATCATAAACTGATCCTATACTACCTTATCCATACGGTTTTTTTTAAGTAAAATATAAAGTTTTATATTCATATATAGGATACTTAGCGCGTAAAAATATAATTAATAAAAAAAATTAATTGAAACAAAGCAAAATGATACATACTTTGGAAGATATAAATTTAAAATTAAAAATCGATACTGGTAGTGTGTTCGAATATTTTAAGTTTTAATGACTTTTCGCTAATTAATGTTACCAATAATCTATTTAATAAATATAGGTAATAAAAATTATATTCTGTTCATGAAATACAAGTACAAAGCTCTGATGATTTTAATTGAGAATTTGAAGGGGGTGAAAGGGATGAGCAAGCTGTGCTTGAAATTACATTGCTGAAATCGGCTTGAGATGAGCATGTTTCAGAAAGAGTTTCCTTTCTAATTATTAGGTTATTTGAGTAACACAACTGATGGTTCATTACGTACTGATTTATATGATTAACAGTTAAACAATATGTGAGCAAACAAATTCAATTTAAGTACTTACAAGGTTGTAACATTAGATTAATATTATTTATTACATGTAACGTTAGCGTTCGAGCTTTGAGAAGGTCAGTGTTTTGACGAAACATGTGTTCAAGGTCTATACCTAAAGTTATCCAATGATTATCATTTTTTGGGAATTATCGGAAGACAATTTATATATACATTTGGGAATTATACAGGAAACATTGACTTAATATTATCAATTTTAGGTTTAGAGGAAATTATTAAATTAAATATTTTACCTCAAGAAAATATATTGAGTATATCTGATACTGTTCTTCAATTCTTAAATAGTATTATAAAGTTTTTGATGCTTTAAAGATTTTTCTTGCACGATTAAATTGGTTAGAAATGCAGTTTCAAAAATAAGTGCAAATAGAAAAATCTTATCGGATATAAAAAATAAAGTAAGTATGAAACACATGAACAAATGAAAGACAAGGCAAAGAAATCACTGAATCAACAGATTGGGTACATCGCTATAGTAAGTAAACCAAATGGTGGTTTCATGGATCCGAGAAAGTTGAATAAATATATTAAATGAAAACATCTTGTAATTCCTATGTTTGAAAATATATTTAATTACAAAACCATTTGGTAGATAATCTTACTTAATTATAAAAATGAAAATAAAATACTTCTAGGTGTTTCTGGGGTAGTAATAATATATTTTGATGACATACTAGTTTATGGAAAATACTTAGAAGATCATAACAAACATTTAAATACAGTGATTTAAAAATTGATATAACTATAGTTTGATTTAAGTTTCTGCAAACTACAGATACTTTAAGTGAGAACCCTGGAAACAATGCGTATAATATAACTGGTGTGGATGAAACATGTGTATTTAATTATTGCAACGTCTGATGAAAATGTTAAAATAATGACTGAAGAAGCAGCAAAAGACGAAAGTTTTAAACAAATAATAAGTTAAATGATGGGACATTATAGAAATCAAACATTTTAGATAATATTAAACAATATTAGCGAATTCGCAATGATATTTATTAATTTAAAAATGTTTTTTTTATCTAATTCCCAAGTCTTTACGGATTGAATTGCTTAATACAATAAATACATATCAACAAGTTATTCAGTCTCGAAAAAATATAGCTGGCCAGATATGATGAGGGATATAGAACATTTTATATCAACTTGTTCCATGTCTCAGTGTTTTTTCGAAAGTAATCCTAATTATTCTTGAATTCTTGCATGCATTGAAGTGAAATAGATATAGATTTTGCCTATTTTAATGGTATTAATTTCTTGTTATAGTACAGCGAAATTCTATTGATAAATGAAACTTTAAATAAAAATGCCATTTCTTTTATATCGATTGCTAAAGAAT
This sequence comes from Kuschelorhynchus macadamiae, assembly GCA_030620095.1. Lineage (NCBI taxonomy): Eukaryota > Metazoa > Arthropoda > Insecta > Coleoptera > Curculionidae > Kuschelorhynchus > Kuschelorhynchus macadamiae. Next base: position 1,376,992 of record JAUTXW010005419.1, read on the forward strand.
ATTTTTAGTTTATTGGGTTTACCAGTAGCAATATTTTCTAATAATCGCCAGCCGTTCTAATCAACAGAACTTCAATTTCTTTTAATTATATTCAATAAAACTAAGTATGTCTTGTTCTTATTATCCTCTGTCTAATGGAATGATTGAACGTCATATTCAAATAGTTAAACACTAATTAAGTATATTCAAATAATAAAAACTTATTCTTGGCTAGCGTTTACTATAACAAAACGGCAAACGCCGATGGTTTACCTTTCCCATCCAATTTGTTGCTTAATAAAAGCATCAAAACTGCTGTACAGATTCATAAAAAGATGCTTTTATCCAAAGATTTTGACTTATAACATACTAGAAACAAGTTACTTAGACGATGATAAGATCAAAAAAGAGTATGTGACCGAAATACTCAAAAGTTTACTTCTGTAAACGTACCTTTAAGATGTTTTATTTAAATGAAAGAAACGAGCTCGCGCAAACCTTCGTCGTTATATTCCAAAACCGTTTATAAACGTGTGATAACCTCCGGTGATTATAATCTGAAGTCTCTGTATAAATCTAAACTAAAGGAAGGTAAACACAAACTTGTCGACACAAAAAAAGTAGCTTCCAATATGGCTAAGTATGCGAATACTATTATAAATTATAACATTAATGCATATATCGTAACGTAAAATGAATTCCCGGTCGGTCATACTCTAACGGAAAGGAGGTAACTGGGAAAACTAATATGACTAACCCCTTTAGTAGGCTTTTCTAGAGTCGGTTGATCAGATTGTTGATAATCATGAGGAAATTCAGACCGTATCCTTACCTACGAGTAGTATATTTCACATTCTATTTTCCTGATTCCTTCTCCATCTCTAATAAGAGCTCATCTGGCTTAGATAAAATACCCTGTGACCTGTTGGGAGATTGCGCCCCACACATCAAAACTCCATTAACATATTTAATAAATTGGTCTTTTGTACATGGGCATTTCACCGACGAATTGAAAAAAGCAATTATTATCCCCACTCTCAAAAAAGGTGGCGTGATGGCTGTGGACCACTATCGGCTTATTGCTCTTCTATCTGAATTTTCCAAGGTTTTTGAGAAGACTTATAGAAAAGGATTGGTACATTTTCTGGAAGGGTTTTCCATCCTGACATCCAGGCAGTTTGGTTTCAGAGCTGATCATTACATGGACGACGCTATATTTTCATTTTATATGAAAATTCTACAAAACTTAATCAACAAATTAAGAACAGTGGGCATTTTCTATGACTTCACCAAAGCGTTTGACACTATCAGTCATAGAGTGTCGCTCGTCAGGTTAATGCATTACGGAATTAGAGGTCCAGCATGGAAGTGGATAAAATCTGTCAGGTAGATCCCAGTTTGTCAAGTTGTCGGGTACAAATTGGGGTACTTTTTTTAAGTGGGCAAACGTTACTATGGCTGTGCCACAGAGTAGCGAGTTGCGACTGATACTATTTCTATTGTTTATTAATGACCTTACTCCACTTGTAAATAATAACACACTTTTCGGGGATGATACTTCTGCTATTGTTGAAGCCGACAACTATGAGATTCTTTGGGCGAACAACAGTGTTCGTGACATTTCAGCTTGGTGTGTGAATAATAGACCGTGTCTTAATAACTCAAAAACCAATTTCATGCTTTTCCCCTCCATTAGAGTTCTTCGGGATAGAAGTTTGCTTATCAGAGATGGATTAACCAGTATTAAACAGAAAGAATCAGTCAAGTTCTTGAGAGTGCTGGTTAATCAACACCTCTCTTGGAGCATTCACGCGAATATGTATGCAATAAACTGTCTTCATACAATTATGTTATGCTTAGACTGAGAGACCTTGTGAACATTCTTAAAACCTTGTATTATGGATCAGTTAACTTTATTTTGTTATATGGTCTGCCATGTTGGGGCAACCGTCCTAGCAACAATCAGATTCTGATTGGTCAAAATAGAATGCTGAGATCTATGTTTCGACTTCCATTTAGAGCGTCGTGTCGTCCACTTTTTGCGTCTGAGAGGATATTAACTGTAATAAACCTATACATTTTTCAATGCGCTTGTACTGTCTTTGCGAACGGTTTCATACTGGCATACCGGCTGTAAACCCGTATTACTCCCTGGAAGAATTTTATATGTTTAAGTTTTAAAATGTCTAAATATATCGTAACATAGGTGTGTCAGAACATTTATTCTCAGGAAGAAAGTCATACTACTTTATTTTATTTTATTTTAATTTGTTTATTCTTTTTCAGTTAAATTTGACCTTTTTCTATATTTGACAATTCCGTTATATGTGAACATGTCTTTGATTTGAATCTTTTAACGTGCGATTCGACACGTATAACAAAAAAAAATAATCACATTTACTTACGAGTATGAAGCAGCTTAACCCAAAGATAGTCTGAATAAATTACATATAATTTTAAATTTTTTATGTTAGAGGAACCTTTATCGTATTAAGGCAATTATGGTGGCAGCAACGGCATAGATGTCACGGAATTGTTAAATGAAATGTTTCCAAATATTAGGATTGGAAAATAAATAAAAACTGGTTATGCTTCCACTGAGAAGACCAGTCCTTAGCCCCTTAATTACTAACTTTAAAGAATTGCTCAAAACCGTTTGTACCTTAAAATGAACCCAAATGTTAAAGCTTTATTTAAAGTTAGAAAGTTAATTTAAATACAAATTTGAATAGTCAATTGTTATTTGTTTTTACATAATGTTTATTATAGAAGTGAATTAATGAACTATTTAATTAAACCACCCAAAGTTTATTACATCTGAAGTATTGTTAATACTATAATTTAAATTATGATAACCAAATTGAAAAAAATTACTATTTCAACTTGGTGATGCGTTTTTGACAAAACGTTAACATATTAGACAATTCGTTTTCACGGTAAATTTCTCATAATAAAGTCTCCAAAGAAAGTGCATTTATTTTTTCAAAATCTCCACAAATAAAAAATTAATTAATTCCCGGAGTTGCGAATTTTTTAAACTTCTCGACGGCTTATTATTGACCACGAAATTGTTGTAAGTGTTGCAATCGTGAAAACGTCACCCTCTTAGATTTTACCGGATCTACACGTTTCAGGGTCCCTGGATGCCGAAAAACAAATTTTCTTAATTCCGTCGGTCTGTCTGTCTGCCTGTTCATGGCATAGCTAAAAAACTACTTACCCGATTGACTTCAAATTTTGGTCGAAAACTAAGGATCATATGGAGATGACCTAGTAAAAAGTAGAAATGGAATATGGCGAAACAAACGGCACTCTAGCGAAACGTTAAAAAAATGATTACTAAAAAACTATTTATCTAATATATCTCAAATTTTGCACAAAAATCACGTATTCTGTAAAATTCAACTGGTAAAAATCTGATACGAATCCAAATCGGTGGAACGAAATGGCTGTTTAATATAATATTTAAAATTGAGGAAGTTTGCTTATCAGAGATGTAAGAGTGCCATAAATATCTGTGAGATAAAGATGAACTAGTGAAATTGTGGTATAATGTAAAGGTAAAATGGCGGAACAAAGAAAATGTTTTTCATCTCGAAAAAAGCTCACCTCTTAGGTTTTACGTAATTTCATGACTTAGCTTCACTAGATGTCAACAATATGTTTTATTAATTCCGTTGGTCCCTCTGTCGGTCTTTCTGTCTATCAGGTCGCGGCATAGCTCAAAAATGACTTACCAGATTGACTTTTTGGTAAAATTCCTCAATTTTTTTACAAAAATCAAGTGTTTATTAATTAACCGGCAATATTACGGTATGAATATAAGGTAGCAAAACAAATGGCGGCCTAATAAAATATTAAAAAATCAGCTTTAAAATACTACTTATTAGATTAATTTTAGATATTTTGCAAGCATTGCGTGTGATATAGAGAGTCGTAAAGTTGTGACACGAATATAAAATGGATAAAAAAATGGAGGTCAAATAAAATTTTTAAAAAATCAACGTAAAGAAAGCGTATTCAACTGATTTTAAATTTTGCAGAAAAAGAAATTGGGTCACATTTCATTATTCCTAATAAAAAAAATATTCATAACGAGGAAAAGTCCGGGTAAAGGAAATTTACCGAATTCTGAAAAAATGACCAGTGCATGACAACGTAATAAAAAGTTTAGAAAGGGAGAAGTGGTCATAATACAGAAAGAACAATACTTTTTTTTGATTTTCCTAAACATTATTTAGTAAATAAAAATTCGAAAGAGACTTTTTGTAAATGTAGAAGGATATCGATTTTAGAGGTACATAAAGACGACAGAAAACATATTCCTGTGATAGTTATCCAACTCTTAAAAATAGAAAATGGCAAAAACTAATATTTAAAATAATCAAATACCAAATATTATGCAATAAAATGTGTATCTGTTTACACATCATAATAAAATAGAAATTTTGTTATTGAATATTAATTCTATTCAAATAGGTTTTAAATGTTTAGCATGCAGAGTGTTTTTAAATATAAAAATACACGTTTGATGTTTACTTTATTAGAGCTGTACAAATAAATATATTCTAATTTTTTAATAATTAAGTTTTTTCAATAATAGTGATTGAATTGAAGGGTGTTGTTCTATTGGAATTATTAGCAGTTCTGCATTAGAGATTTTAATTATTTTTATAAAATGACATGCATTAGTTTTACAATTAGTTAATTTAATATTGATAATGAAAATAGCTACTACATGGTAAATACATCTTTAAAGTAGTCGAAATAGTCACAACGTGGTCCGAGGTGACAGTTGTGAAATTACAGTTTGACTGCTCTAAACTGCTATTGATATTGGGATCTTAGAGTTCTCGTAACAAATACTTACTATATTCATATATAAGTGAAGTGTGACGCATAATGGTCTTCATCTTCCATCATCATCTGTGGGGTCCTTAGATTATAAATACAAGAGAGACCCAACTATTTACATTTAACACGGGATCATAGATTGAAATTATTTCCCTCTCAACTTACCGATAAGCGTATTTTGTTGCACGTTTTAAAAATTGTCAAATGATCTACGCCAATTTGTATCGAAATATGTTTATATATTTTTATAACAGAGTTATATGTATATTAGAAAAATACACACAATAATTAACCTTATACTATAAAACATTGTTCTATTGTCTAAGTAACTAACTAAAATCTTTAAATTACAAAAATATTACCAAATAGAGCTGGTAACGACGCTCTTTCATCCAACTTACGGATAGTTTTGCAACTATTTATTCATAGCAATCGTCATAACACTCTTGTTTTATAGTCTAATCACAAAACAGACGCTGTACTGTTGTCATTTTTGTTACCGCCTTCAATCGCTGTTTATATATTTTTTTTAGTTTTTTAATGATTTTGTAAGTTCTCTGTGTTGCAGTGCTTAAATGAACAAAAAAAAATAATTGTGAGGAAGTTGTTGTTTGTGGAAATGTAGACTATTTCAGTCCGGAAGTATGATATCACAAGAAAGTCTTAAGGTTAGATATCAGTGGTGTCCGAACCGTAGGGCCTTAGCATTTACACTTTATTAATTTGATGGAAAACAAGAAAAAATGGGTAGTAATTGAACAAAAACAAATATTTTCCCAATTTTGGATTTTTACATAACTTAAACACTAAAATACTTACTAACTCTAAATCTTTAAATTCGTTATTTATAATACAAATATACCATTTTGGATGTGAATAAGTTAATAAATTAGGCCACCATTTTGTTTCGGCATAAAGGATAGACTAAATTTTTCATAAATAGTTTTTTAATACTGACATTTTAAACATTTAATTAGGCCGCTCTTTGTTTAGCCATAAGAGCTCCTCATCAAAAATTTACAAGTTTACCCCTATGTCACACTTGATTCTTGGGCAAAATTTTAAATAAATTGGATTAGCAGTTTTTTAGGCCGCCATCTTATTCGGCTATCTTGGATTTGCACCAAAATTTTGCCAGTTTATCCTCAGATCACCGACATTTTTTTTCCGTCAATTGGATAAGTAACTACTTATCTTAGCTATGCCGCAAACAGGCGGACAGACAGACAGACCGACGGATCTGAGAATTTCTGCATCCCTGAAACGAGAAGATTAGAATACTTTCCTCTTACGAGGAATGTGGAAACCGCAAAATATTTATATCACCAGCTTTCTGGTTTTGAACCACCCCCAGTCTGAATCTATTTCTGACTACGCGACAGAACAGATACTTAAAACTGGCAAAAACACATTAAATTGGTTGCTATAAACATATATTAAATTAAAGAGAAAAGAGCCGTCTTTGGTTCAGTCTATAGGGAGAGTCAACAGTGTTGCCATTTTTGGGACCAGCGCCGCAGAGGAATATATGTTTTCTCTCGCACCCATAGCACGCGAAAAACAATAATAGATCCAACTTTCGAAACTATTTATGAATAAAATGTTGAGTCTATCCTTTGTTTCATAGTCTAAGGTGAGGTCACACACTAATCCAAAATATTCTCTAATTTGCAACCCCAACGTCGCACTATGGAAAATATGGGTCTGTTTCATATAAAAAAACATCTCTTATCTTGGAGAAATTGCTCTGCATAAACATAGTAGTTGATATAAGGGTAAAAGCTATTATATAGATTCCACAAATATTATTTCTCACACGGATTTATTTTTAATATAATACATGGTTACTGGAAAAAAGCTTGCTGATGTAGCGCCTTCGTTTGCTTGTAGCTCTTGATGATATTTTTTATAACCTGTTATTCAAATTATAACACTTTAAACATTATTTTAAAATTAATTGCCTGTATATACAGTTTTATTTAAGCATCCTAGCCTCCACTGAGCCTATACTGTCTTTTAAAACATTTTTATTAGTCGTCATTTTGTTAGATAATACTGGATTCCTACCAATATTTTACCAGTTTCTATCTATGCTACAGTTTTTTTTTGGTCATAATTTAAAATAAATTCAATAAATAGTTATTATATTAACATACACCGCCATTTGGTTACATCATGTTGAATTCGTTCCAGTTTATACTTATATCACATTTAATTTTCCTGCAAAAATTAAAGTCAATTAAATTTTTTTACGTAGATCTTTTAAAAATGTTATTTTGCCGCCGTTTTGTTCCCCTATCTTGAATTTGTACTATAACTTTACCTGTTTATCTTTATATTTATCTCTATATTATAATTAATATCTTAATGCTTGCACAAAATTTGAAATTATTCTAATAAGTAGTGTTTTCAGGCTTTATTGCTTTATTTATCTTATATTGATACCAAAATGTTACTAGTTCATTCCCATATAATACTATATGCTGCCGCTATCTTATTCCGACATACTGGATGTTTACCAAAATATTACCAGGTCATTCCCATATAACCCTTAATTTTTGGCCAAAATTTGAAGTCACTCTGACAAGTAGTTTTTAAGTTATGCCGTGAAATGACAGACAGACAAACCGACAGACGAACCGACGAAATTGATCAAACATATTTTTTGGCATCTAGGGACCCTAAAACGTGAAGATATGTAAAACCTGAAAGAGTGATTTTTTTAGGATTACAAGTATTTTATTTAGCGGCCATTTTGTTCCACCATCCTGAATTAGTTCCACGGTTTTACTACTTCATCTATATACGACAATTATTTATGGCACACAATTTGAAGTCAGTTTATTAAGTAGTTTTTCAGGCTGAATTTTTAAATATTTCACCAAGCCTCCCTTTTGTTTCGCCATCTTGGATTTGTACCAAAATTTTACCAATTGATTCCCACATAATACTTGATTTTTATGCAAAATGTGAGACAAGTTGCATAAGTAGTATTTAAGTAATATATTTTTTTATATTTCGCTAGGCCGCCATTTTGTTTTGCTATATTGGATTTTTACCAAAATGCTAGCAAATCGTCTCCATGTGACCCTTAATTTTTCACGAAAATTTGAAATAACTCGGGTAAGTAGTTTTTAAGAAGCCATGCCGTGAACTGTCAGACAGGCAGACAAATCGACAGACGACCGACGAAATTAATAAAACATATTTTTTTGCACCTCGGAACGCTAAAAGGTAGATATGCAAGACCTGAGAGGATGATTTTTTCACGATTATAAATATTTTATTTAGCCGCCATTTCGTTCCGCTATTATGAATTAGTACTTCAGTTTTACTATATCTTTATACCACAATTATTTATCGCACACAATTTGAAATCATGCCTTACAGACGGACCGACGGAATTAATAAAACATATTTTTGCCATGTAGACTTTAAAACCTAAGGATATGTAAAACCTAAGAAGGCGATTTAATCACGGTGGCAAGTTGTTTATTTAGCCGCTATCTTCAATTCCCAAGTAGCACTTGTTATTGTATTTTCACTGACGTAACCGGAACTTGATTTCGTCAGGTTCTGTTTACGCTGAGACTACGTAGTCATTACGAAAATAGACAACAATTTTAGGGTCGTTATTTCGTGAATAACATGTAACTGTGACTTTGACTATTACGTAGATAGTACGGAATTGTGTAGTTCCATTTAAGTAGCCGAATAGTAATAATTTGTCCTATTCGTCACTTCCCTATTTCTGTCTTTATTTAATATGTTTTAAAAATATGTATGGTTCGTTTTATTACAAACGAAAGAGTTATGGCGACTACAAACACTTAAGTTGAGTGTAGAGCGTATAAGGTACCGGAGGTAAATATGGGCCGGCGGGTAATATGGGCCAAAACCGAAAATAGGTATATCAATGAACTTTGTGAACAATTCGGCAATAGCGCAATATTGTCGGTAATATAGGTAGTTAAAATGAATTTGTTGCCCCACCCTCATGAAGGCGTCCTCTAAGAAATACAATTAGTTCGAGATGCACCGTGCAGCGAGGCATACGTATAAATTTTCGGGTGTGTTTGTGAGCTTGTTTTTCGATACAAGATTTTAATTTTGAATTGTCTCCTATTTTGAGGTAAGTACAAATATACTGGGTATATGTACAAAAAATATTTAGTTTTTGTTGCAAGTTGTTCCCTAAAAAACAAAAAAAAAATTTTATAGGCCTTTGGTGTAATATGGGCCAGAAGTTTGGCGGGTTATATGAGCCGTGGCCCATATAATCTGACCTGGCTCATATAACCCGACTTTGTTGCCCATATTATACGATCGTACTTAGTACTAATGAATACATTGTTTTAAGTTTTATTTTTATATTTCAGATACACGATGGGGAAAGTTTGCAAGAATTGGCGCAAGCAATGGACCCAAGAACAGCTTGAAAATGCCATCACAGCCGTTAGAAATGGTGAAAGCCAAAGACATGCTTGTGAGCGATTTATAGTACCCCGACGTACTCTTAAAAGGTATTTAGTTCAAGGCTTGACTGAAAAACGATTAGGCCGCCCTAGCATTTTAAGTAAGCAACAGGAGCAAGATTTCGTTTAAATATTGTCAGACTAACAATATTCCAAATAGACTCAGTCAAGAACGGGAGCTTGCAGGAAAGGACTGGTTGCGACTCTTTCTGAAGCGACATCCTGATTTGTCAGCAAGAATGGCACAATCCATGAATCCTGCCCGAGCGCAGAAACTTAATAAGGCAATTGTGTCCGACTATTTTACAAAAATAAATGAAATCATAACAACTTTAGACCTTAAGAATAAACCACAATGTGTCTATAACGTGGATGAAAAAGGCGGTCGCCTGACAGTTCACAATCAGCAACGTGTATTAGCTGAAAAAGGGGAAAAACGTGTTCATATGGTAGCCCTCGAGCACGCGGAAAATGTTAGCGTTGTAGCATGTTGTAATGCCATTGGAAACGCCATTCAGCCTATGATATTATTCAAAGGAAAACGCCTGAAAAATGAATTTCTCGACAACTTACCGCACGGTTCCTTGGTCAAAATGGCCCCCAAAGGCAGCATGACAACAGAGCTCTTTAATGACTTTCTGAAGCATTTTGCAAATTATAAATCGAACGGTCCAACTCTGCTCGTTTTTGATGGTGCCTCTAGCCATCTGGATTAAAGTATAGTAGAAACGGCCGAATCTCTTAACATTACACTCTTTTGCTTACCATCAAATACTACTCATGAGCTTCAACCGTTAGATAAAGCCGTGTTTCGGTCTTTCAAAGCCCATTGGAATCAAGAGTTATTGAGGTACTGGGATATCTACGCTCAAAGAAGTCTTAACAAGGCAAGGTTCAACATGATTTTGTCACGTGTTTGGCAAAAATGCATGACGGCAGAAAATATTATCAACGGATTCAGAGCTACAGGAATATTTCCTCTAAACCTGGAAGCAATACCTGATTCAGTGTTTGCACCTTCTTTAGTGACACAGAGAGACGTAGTGGATGCCATACAAGAACCCATTGAGGAACTGGATAATTCCGAAGCAGTTCTTCCAGAAAACGACAGTGATTCTTCAGATGAAGAGAATATGCCGTTAGCGGCTTTAGCAAGCAGAATCACTAAAGTTCCTAAACATGTTTTTCCTGAAAAATCCTTGGACGAAGCAAGTATGTCGTTTAAAGAATTTCCACCGACTCCGGTTAATAAAACAAAGCCGATAATAGTGTTCGCAAAACATCTTTGAATTATAAAGCCCAACACGTAACCAGAGATCTTTTTGATGGTGCAGCAAGGTCCAGTTTAATCAATTTAAGTGCTCCAGTTCCATCGACTTCTAAGCAAGTTAGTTCCAGCAAACAGCCGGCTTTGAGGAAAACTGTTACAGAGTCTTGATTCTGTGCCGCCTGTAAGGAGGACAAGCAAGAGGATATGAGAATGTGTATTAAATATCTTACCTGGCACCATGAGGTGTGCGTTGGCCTTGAGCCAGATGATACCTACAGTTTTGAATGCTGTTAAATAATTATTTTCTTAATCGATGTTTGTTGTTCAGTTCATTTTGTTTGTTTAGGTTAATATTAGAGGGCTTTTACCTACCTAATATTTTGCTATGGTTAATACTTTTTGTACGTACTTTTTTTACTAAATAAAAGTAAATATTACTGGGGGTAATGCTTTTTTTCATTAAAGATAAGTTTCAAGTATGAAAAATTAAATAAAACACATATAAATCGATTTTTCAATAGTGGTCCATATAATGCAACTAGGCGGGAAATATGGACCAAACACACCCTAAGGAATTTCGGTCGATGTTTCCTAAGGGATAGTTTTTGACAGGTAAATAACTGGACATAGTTTTACTAAGATATGACTCTATATTTTTATGCAAAAAGAAATAAATCGAAAGTCAAGGCGTTAAAAAAATATGTATTTTAAATAAAGGTGGTCCATATTTGCCGACAGTACCTTAGAATACGTTATTGGTAGTTGAGGTAGGATACATGAGATTCACTTAGTTTTCTTGCTATGCTAAGGACCACGCAATTTCTCAGGTGAATATGCTGATGATAGTCGTACAAAAATTACACGCCTTTAAAATTCATTAATTTTCGATACATTTTGGTCAAACATATTGGCAAATTTTAGTCTCAAAAATATAATTTTGGACTTTGGTTTAAATAGTAATTATCAATAAATATCTTATTATAAAGAGTGATTCTTTTTTTTAACGTAATGTTTAATTTGTATGCATTTTTAATCTTTATACTGACAAAAACAAACATCATAGCTAAATATTTATAGTGGAGATGAAAATAAACAATGGCGTTCTATTGGACTTTTACTTTTAGGTTGGCTGCATTTCTTTACTAAGAAAATTACTTAACATCAAGTGTCTACGACTGCTCCCATACGCTTTTATAGTTTTGGATACTTTAAATACGCAACTGTCACTTATACCCAATTACGCTGAAGTCTTGTACACTATGGTGGTATGAATAAAGTTATCTACAAAATTCTTATTAAACTTATACTGTATATTATTACCAAGCGGTTACAATTTGGGAATATTCCGCCGGTTCTTTACAATCTAATGTATTGTGTCGTAGCGTGCGGAGAGTTGCGGTACTTGAGTCACTACTATAATTCTGACATCTAATATAACCATAACCTTTTGTTTCGTTTTTATTTTTTGTTTCCTTAAAATAAGGGTTTAGGTTGTTTTGCTTAGGTATGACATATCCAAGTTGCGATATTTTTAATTTTCTATAAAATGTGGTTGAGTGACGAAAGCTACTTTTTTTTCTTATAGTAATGTATTGAAGAAAGCCTACCTTAAATTGAGGTGCTGAATGAAGTAAAACATACACTAAGGCATGAATAATATTTTACAGCAAAATAAAACCAAAATATAATAATGTGCGATATTTAGTTACTTTTCTTGGAGTAAACTTAAACTTAAGACATTTACGGTCATAGTCATTTACACATTTATCACAAACGCTTTATAATTACAAGCAAAAAACAGGTGAACCAGGCTTAAATACATTTCTCCATATGGCCAATGGCTGAGAACTTCTTGTTTGAATCAATATTCATTTTAATAATCGCAAACTAATAAAATGAGACACTAAAACAACAAGTCCCATAAGAAACTCACGTAGGCGAAAAGTAAACAAAACGATTTTAGCAGCAATATGGCCGAACCAATCAAAAATTGGTTACTCTATTGTTGCCACTGTCCACATAAAATCACCGACCGAATATCGTACCAGCGCCCCCTAACTCCGGAACCTCAAGTACAAGAGGTAATAGTTTACTTGTAATAAATAATTACTGTAATTCTTACTTCTAAGTTGCAACAGAAGAATAACGTCTGGTAATTGCCAGTTTAAAGTAGCATTAGACGATAGCTTTTTCTACTTTGCAACGACTCATTTTACTTTATAGTAATAAGTTATAGGAGTACATTTGAACGTAAAGGAGTAGTCTCTGCAAAATGCAAGAAGATACTGATACTTAAATGTTGTAATTTAGTAAACAGATTAGAAACAGTAACTTTGAATAATTACTATTATAAACGGAAAAGAAATGACGACGTTGGAGTTAATTCCTTAAGTAGTTGCTTGGCATTAGTTATTATATAATTATTTTACATGGAAATTTACTCTAAAGTATTATTCGCAGTAACAAATAGATATATATATATATATATATATATATATATATATATATATATATATATATATATATATATATATATATATATATATATATATATATATATATATATATATATATATATATATATATATATATATATATATATATATATATATATATATATATATATATATATATATATATATATATATATATATATATATATATATATATATATAACTTAAAAACGTGTAACCCAAAGTGTTTGTTGATATCTAGTAGGATTATTAGTAATAAATACGTAAAAACTCTTAAAGAGTAGTAGTGGAAACAGTTGTAGCTACTTTAGTGCTAGCTGGGTTAGTACCACAGTTTTACTAGTTCATCTGTATACCATAATTATTTATGGCACACAATATGAAATCAGGCCCATAAGGACTTTTCAGGCTGAATTTTTAACTATTTTTCTAAACCGCCATTTTGCTCCGCCATCTTGAAATCGAACCAAAATTTTTACCATTTGATTCCTACATAATACTTAATTTTTAATCAAAATTTGAGATACATTGGATAAGTAGTTCTTAAATTGGATCAGATTTTTTTTGTACTAATATTTTTAACATTTCACTAGGCCGCTATTTTATTTTGTCATATGCGATTTTTGATGTTACCAGGTCATCCCCAAATGACCTTTAAGTTTTTAAGCTATGCCGTGAGCTCACAGACATTCAAACCGACAGACGGACCGACGGAATTGATAAAAAATATTTTTTGCTATCAAGAAACTTTAAAACGTGAAGATGTGAGAGGGCGTTTTTTTCACGATTACATCGATTTTATTTAGCCGCCATCTTGATTTAGTAGTACAGTTTCACTAGTTCATCTGTATACCACAATTATTTATGGCACCCAATTTGAAATCAGACCCTTAAGTAGTTTTTCAAGCTAAATTTTTATATATTTTACAAAGTCGTCATTTTGTTCCGCCATCTTGAATTAGCACCAAAATTTTGCCAATTGATTCCTACATAATACTTCATTTTTGTGCAGAAATTGAGAGAAATTGGATAAGTGGCTTTTTAGTAATAATTTTTTTAACATTTCACTAAGCCGCCATTTTGTTTTGTCATATTGGATTTTTACCAAAATGTTACCAGGTTATCCCTATATGGCCCTTAATCTTTGACCAGAATTTGAAGTCAATCGGGTAAGTAGTTTTTTGCTATGCCGCAAACAGACAGACAGATTGCTGAAATTGAGAAAACATGTTTTTCCGCATCTAGGGACCTTGAAACGTAAAAATCTGAATAAATCTCTAGAGATGCAAAGAGACTTGGCCACATGTGACAGCAATCTTCATTCAACACTAAAAAATTAAATGTCTTAGTTATATTTTGTAAAATACCTACATTATATTAAAGTTTATTATGCATACTAGTCAATCAAATGAATAAAACACCATGTTTGATATGCCTTTGCTTTACCACTTTCCAAAGTGCGTCGGCGTCGGCCGACCACATCAGACGCCGTCAAGACTAGGAATAAGTTGCTAAATAATTATTATTACAAAACAATTATATTTAATTACTCGTGATATACTTATTACTAATAAATTAAATATCCTTAAGTTTCTGCATGGTAATTAAACCCAGTTTCCAATTTACTAGCCATATGAGGCTGTAGATGTACAAAGTAAAACAAGAGTGAGTGAGCTTAGTTAAGTTTAAAGTTTTAATTACTTAACTGACAGCGAAAAGCATTATGTGATACGGCGACACAATGGCAGTTTCAGTTGATAATTAAATTAAGGAGTTGAGAGTTTGTAAACTCATAGCCGTTTTTACAGAATTTAATAAAACAACAGAAATTCATTATTTAAGATACACTTTCCTTGCTTATTTTATTATATTTTGTAGCTATCGATATTACAGAAACGTAGTTGACGCAAGGGCTCGGCGAGTAATATAATAAGTGATCGTTCATTTAATTTTATTAAATAGATTTTTTGCCATCGATCGGTAATTTTACCTACCTATCTTTAGTATTATACATCATTATTAACTGAATGTATGAAAATATTTCGTCTGAAATGCAATTAACATTAAACACACTTAAAGTGAGTTTTTTTTGTTTTCCCTTAAATCAAATAGATTAGTTCTCCTTGAGGTCGAATAGTCGAGTTCTCGATTATCCCCAAAAATGATTAATCGAATTAACGTTTGTTTAAATGCAATGTGTTCACTATTCGACTTAATAATATTTGTAAAATATTTTAAAAAAGAAATAATTATGTGCATTTTTTAAACTTAACTGCAACTTATAGCTTTCAATAGAAGCAATGGTTTCATATTTACTTAACTCGTAAAAGGGAAACATTGTAATCGTGAGAAACATCACTCACTAAGATTTTTTCAGATCTTTATTTAAGTTTCAGGGTCCCTAGATGCCATAAAACATGTTTTCTCAATTCCGTCGGTCTGTCTGTTTGATCGCGGCATAGCTAAAAAACTACTTACCCGATTGGCTTCAAATTTTGGTTAAAAATTAAGGTCATATTGGAATGACCTGGTAATATTTTGGTAAAAATCCAGTATGGCGAAACAAAATGGCGGCTTAGTGAAATGTTAAAAAAAAAATTATTACTACAAAACTACTTACCCAATTTATCTCAAATTTTGCTGGCTTGATTTCAATTTTTGTATAGTAAAACTGGGGTATTAATTCAAGATGGTGGAACTAAATGGCGACCAAATAAAATGTTTGTAATATTGAATTACTTTATACCGAAAAGTCAAGTGTGTTATAAGTAAAAACTGGCAAAATATTGGTAAGAATCCAATAAGATATAACAAAATGGCGCTCAATGAAAATGTTTAAAAAGACAGTACATATGTGTTACTAAATGACTAGGTATGGAACTAAACTGGGTCACACTTCACTATTCCCAATAAAAAGAAAGATTCATAACGAGGGAAGTTCCAGGTAAAGGAAATTAATCGATTTTTTAACTTGATTTCTTCGTATGTCTGTCTTTCAGGTTGAAAATTTATAATTCGTTCAAGAATTTGCTGTCATCAGATTGAGCTAAAATTGTGTATGCTTATATGTTGCCATGGAGTAAATAAATCGTAAATATATTATATAGGGTGCACAAAAAATTTGAAGTGTTACTGTTATTAATTAAAGCTGACGTCCGAGCTGAAATTTTGTATATCTATGTAACTTAGGAGTCAATAATATGATACCAAGAAATAAAAATCTCATGAATATCTTATACAGGGCGAGTAAAAATACTGCAGATTTTTACAGAGTGTTTTTTTTAATTATTTAGATAAACATTTAATGTTTAAACGTTGCAGAAATACAAAGACAGGAGTACGATTTATCATTTCAAATTTTGCAGTTTGTTATATATATATATATATATATATATATATATATATATATATATATATATATATATATATATATATATATATATATATATATATATATATATATATATATATATATATATATATATATATATATATATATATATATATATATATATATATATATATATATATATATATATATATATATATATATATATATATATATATATATATATATATATATATATATATATATATATATATATATATATATATATATATATATATATATATATATATATATATATATATATATATATATATATATATATATATATATATATATATATATATATTATATATATATATATATATATATATATATATATATATATATATATATATATATATATATATATATATATATATATATATATATATATATATATATATATATATATATATATATATATATATATATATATATATATATATATATATATATATATATATATATATATATATATATATATATATATATATATATATATATATATATATATATATATATATATATATATATATATATTGATGTGAAACAACTAACAGGAAGAAGGTTTGGATGATCTATTAATGGTAGTTAAACTATTGAGATATTACGTAATATTGAGATAAGATTAAATTATGATTCCAAGTTCCAACTTCAAATTTTATACGCAAGATACGCCGTGCTTGCCTAAAATTTGAAGTCACTCTAATGAGTACAAGTTTTTAAGCTACATCGCGAACTGAGAAAGAGATGATCCGATGAAAATATGTAAACTTTTTTTTTTCGAATACAAAATATTTTATTTGACCGCCATTTTGTTCCGTCATCTTACATTAGTACCACAGTTTTACTAGTTGATTTCTATACCACAGTTAGTTAGGGCACAGTGTGAAAGTTAAGTCATTTTTTCAGGCTGAATTTTTAAATATGTTATTAAGACGCCATTTTCCCGTCATCTTGGATCCGTATCAGTATTTTACCAGTTGATTTCTATATAATACTTGATTTCTGTGCAAAATTTGAGATAAACTGAATAAATGGTTTTTTTAGTAATAACTTTTTTAACATTTCACTTAACCGTTGTTTTGACATATTGAATTGTTACCAAAATCAATGGAGTCAATTCACTAACCGATAGACAGACAAATCGACAGAATTGATAAAAAATATATTTGGCCTCTAGAAACGCTAAAAAAGTGAAAATATGTAAAACCTAAGAGATAGATTTTTTTCACGTTTACAAATATTTTATTTGGCTGCCATTTTGAATTAGTACCACAGTTTTACTAGTTGATCTCTATGCCACAGTTAGTTATGGCACACAATCTGAGATCAGGCCATTAAATAGTTTTTCAGGTTGAATTTTTAAATATTTTATTAAACCGCCATCTTTTCTGCCATCTTGGATTCGTACCAGATTTTTACCATTTGATTTTGGTTTAAAATATGAGTTAACTGGCTAAATGGTTTTTTAGTAATAATTTTTTTAACATTTCTATTTTTTTTTTGCTATACCAGTCAAAATAATATTAGGTGTTCCCAATGTGACCTTACATTTTTGACTGAAATTTGAAGTCTGATGAGTAGTTTTTAAGCTAAGGCGCGAACTGACGGACAGACAACACAGACAGACGGACCGACAAAATTGATAAAACATTTTTTTGGCATCTAGGGACACTAAAACTTAAAAATATGTAAACCTGAGAGATTGATTTTTTCACTATTACAAAAATTTTGTTTGGCCGCCATTTTTAATCAGTACCACAGTTTTACTAGTTCTTCTGTATATATACGTATTAGTTATTGCACACAATCTGAAATCAGTCCATTAAGTAATTTTTTCAAGCTGAATTTTTGAAAATTTTATTAAGCCGCCATATTGGATTCGTATCACAGTTTTACCAGTTGATTTTTATATAATACTTGATTTTTGTGCAAAATTGAATAAATAATGTTTTAGTAATATTTTGTCTTACATTTCACTAAGCCGCCATTTTGTTTTGCCATATTGGATTTTTACCAAAATGTTACCAGGTCATCCCCATAATAACCTTAATTTTTGACCAGAATTTGAAATCAGCTAGTTAAGTAGTTTTTTAGCAATGACGCGAATAGACAGACAGACAGACCGACTGACAAACCGACGGAATTGAGAAAACATGTTTTTCGGCATCTTGGAATCCTGAAACGTAAAGATTTGAAAAAATCTCGCAGGTTAGTTTTTTCACGATTACAATACTTCCCTTTTACGAGGAAAGTTAAAAGACAAAAAAAAAGAAAACATAAACTTGCTCTTATATTTTATTATTAAATTGACACTTTTTTTTTAGCTCATGGAACTGTTTTACCGCCAACTTTATAACATTTTAGATCGTTTATGTTCTCTATCTCTAACCTCAGTATTCTTATTTTATGATCTACCTATGTAGTGCTTTTGTGTATTAACTTTTAAAAAAGAACTGCTCTGTATTTGTGAATGAGTTTTAACTGTTTCCTTTTTTCCCGTCCATTTGGTGCCGAGCTTCTGAAGGAAGGAAGATGGTATTTGTGAGTGTAAAACCTATTATTTTTCATAGTTACTAGCTCGATCCTTATCATTTATCGATCCTATAATTTATCCTTGACAATGGCTGTTGAGCCGAACCGCGTCGGATAGTTTTTAGTACAAATATTTTGTGAAGTAATAGACATATTTTTCTTTCATAGAATAAACGGAACTTGTTGCTTCCCAAAGATTTAGCGTCTCTCTTATATATCCGAAACGAAGTTGGTTGAACGTCGAATGCACGTCCATAAATCTAATTACAAAGTTTTAATGCGCTCTATGCGATGCTCCTTTAAGTAATTTATACGAAAATAGTTTTACAAGTGAAGCAACTGAGTGTCAAAAATATATTTTATGCACAACTACTGCGAAAAGTCGGTGTCTGCTTGTTACAAAAATGTTATTTATTTCGCCATTTATATACCGAACTGTATTTAGTGACTAGACAAAATATTCGAAGAGCTATTTTACTGAAAATGCTAAACTCTTAGCAAATATCAATTATACTTCGAATAACCATTCCATCAGGTACAAACAAAATAACTCTCTATACATTAATATATCTCTAAATGAATCCCAACTATCTGGAATACAATACAAAGTTGGGATCAATTTTGGGGTTATTTTATTTTACATTGGAATTGCTATTAGACATTTTTCGAATATTTTCAGTAATAACCAGGAGGCAACAGATTATTGAATATATCAATCAATACTGTTTTAATGTGCACAAACGAAATAATTTTATACAAGATATTATTATGTTATTATCTACTATCTTCAGAAATACCGACAATTATTTTAAAGTAATCCTCTAAATCTTGACGATACAGTGCTTAATCTGATGCGCTTGAACGTTTTAAGAAACATTCAGAATCCAAGTCTACTAATCTTCAAATCCTTAATTAAGCCAACCCAACACAAAATTCAACACATGATACAGTCATCATATAAATACAAAAGTTGTATGGATGTCAGGGAACTTCCTAGAAGAAAATAATTTTGAATATACAGGGTGAGTCAGGAACTAGTACCATATTAAATTTTGGTTTTTTGAAATGAAATGCCCTATGTATTTTTTGATTTTTTAGATTCTCCTTATTTTTCCTTTTCAAAAATGTGTGATATGTTTATACTTGGATTGGCAGATTTTGAGCTATAGTAAACGGCTGTCTAAGTCGGGTCTGACGTCATGTAAAAATCTGAATTAAATCGAAAAAAGCAGTGTTCCTCAAAATGTATACGTGAGAAAAATATAAACTGACCCATTATTAACAGCTGATTTAAAAGTTTTACCTTTCAAGTCAGATGGTAACAAGATTAAGTTTATTTGTATTTGTTATTTATTTATTGCGTATATTTTAAGTTTTGGGTACGTTCAGAATTAAAAAAAGTATTTTATCCGGCTTATTAAAAAAACTATAATTTAAATAGTTGTATTCGTGCTATAATATATCTGTTAATAAGAGAACCCAAAGGTTTGTAAGCTCTAAAATTTGGTCAAATAAATAAATTTTTGATATCAAAAGGTTCCATAAAGCTCTCTAAATAAGGGATGCTACGTATTCTTTTGATTTGAATCCAAACTTGAGTCCAAGGTTAAAAAACTTATAGTCAAAATTCTGTTATAAAATTTATATATTTGTTGCCTTCAGTTAACTGGCGTCAAAATGGAGTTTCATTTTAATAGCTAGTTTGAACAGGAGCAGAAATTTACAGGGATAAAGAGATTATTTTAACTGAAATAAAAAAGGAGTTTATTCACAGAAATATTTGTTTGCAATACGCGAAACAAATAAACATTTCAATATTGAGCAAAATTTATTTGTATTTATTTTAGAATATTTGCTTGGCCTAAATAAATACGGAGGTACTTAATTATAATAAAATAAGTTATGAACAAATACATCGTTTATTTGGTTGAAATAAATATTTATTTATTGCAATTAACCTAGTAGTTATACAACGTTCTGTTAAAGGAAAATGTGCAACACTAAATTTTAAATATCCGACACTTGATAGAGAAAAATAAAAAACACAGAATTTAACTAAAATAAAATATCAGAAGCACACAAGGCTTTGTCTAAGATTCGTGAAACATTAAACAGACTTAGTACCACATTAAAAATGATAAATACATATATACACTACAAAATAATAGCTAAAATATAATATACAATTCGTTATTTGAGCCATCTTCAGATATATCACTATCATATTCGGATACTAAAAAAAATTACTAGATCTATTTGGACATCTAACAGTTTTTCCCAATCCTACCACTCCATCATTATTTTTTCGGTTTGTTCTACCACCTTTTTCCAATTGTCCTCTGATAAATGATCTAAGGAGTTTTGCCTTACCTTTGACGCTTCTTCTAATGAAAATTCTGCACTCACATGTTTTTCATAATAAGATTTTGCGTCGACCCATATTAGCTCGATGGCATTAAATTGGCAGTGGTAAGGAGGCAAACGCAAAACCACGTTCCCTCAAAATTTCATCCTCTACGTAAATCTTCTGTATTTTTAAAGATTTTGCTATTGAAAGCAGTTCTGCTTTTAATAAATTTGAAGCGGGATTTTGATTTTTGTTAATAACCACTGAAAATGTCACTTTCTTTCCACAATGAATTTGGGTTTGCTTAAAATTCTAGAATGATCTAACGCATTATCCAAAACGATTACTGAGGGTCTGTCTAAATTTGGAATAAGTATTTTCTTTAGTCACTTTTCAAAAGATTCATTATTCATGCTCTCGTGGAAATGAGCCCTTTTCGATGTGGATGAAAATATTAGGTTGGCCCCAGAAACAAATCCCCTAGATGAACCAGCATGCAAAACAATAAATCCTTTTTTCGAACCACAACCTTATTTTCTTTTAACTGATTTAGCCGAATTATCAGGATTTCGACCCACTGTTTCGTCCAAAAGAATAACTTTCCTTAATTTTGAATTTTCACCAGATTTTCTTAAAAAGGTGACTCGATGACCTGCTACATTTGGTAACTCACAAATATCTTCAATTGCAGTCTTTTCTATAACTAAATGCTAGATGCTAAAGAAGAAATAATAGCTGGAGTAAAAGCTATCCTTGACTCCTCTGAAGAAACGAATGAGAGGAGACTCGACAGGAAGTGACATGAATTTTAAGATCAAGCACATCACCGGATCAAAACCTAAATGCCTGAACCGAGGGCCTTAGAAAAGCTTGGAACGTATAAAGACATCATAATCATTCCAGCAGCTAAAAAAAAAAAAAAACGCAACCGTAGTTATGAATACCCAGGACTCTATACAAAAAATGCAGGATATCCTACAAGACAATTGTTATAAACCTAGAGAAAACAACTAAAAATAAAATTCAATTGTGCGCGCCGCCCCACCCTCCACCTCCTTAACGGGAGAGACGCTGATTACTTTTTTTAGCGGTATAATTCTGCCCCCACCGAAACTTTGTTTGTTGATGATGGTTCACAAAAGAGAGTATTTTTTTCTTTTTTTTAGTCATCAGTATTGTTTTTGCTTTACCAGGTTTTCATTCTTCGATAATAAATTTTGAGGCCTAAACCTAGGTTACACATCTACATGCGAATTTAATCATCTAGACATTTTTTTGCTACTGTTAAAATTAACAGAGTTAGAGTGGTAGAAGTAAGTTAAGGGATGATATGACTTTAAACTTAAAAATTCGTAGCAAGCTGAAATATTTTGATTTTTTATTTTTCATTTTAGACGACTTAGTAACGTTAAAATTTGTCTTTCCTAAAACATTTAATGCCGTGTTGTAAATATGCGAAGGTAGCTTTTAAATTTTTTTTATTATAGAAACTAATTTTTAACGTTATTAATTCGTTTAAATTAAAAAATAAATATTGTTATACATTTTCAATTAACAATTAGAAATTGAAAAATCATTGATTTTCAGGCTGTAGATTATTTATTAGAAACTTTTTCTTCTAGCTCTTACCCTTTTTGAATAATATTGAGAAAACTTTTTTTTTCACCTTTAGCCGGGGGTTGAAAGTGAAATGACCTCCCATTATCGTTATCAGATACCTATAACTATTTTATTTGAAGTATTCAGGCAAGGTGACCAACATTTCGATTTAAGTGTTCATTTAGTTGGACTATTTACATGTTCTTAATAAAATCAACAAGTAGCTACTACATATTCAATACTAATATTATAGAAAAGGCGGCATTTAAACATATTTATAGAAAGGCAGCAATAGGCATTGTCAAAAATTAAAATGATTGATAAAATTGAACACCGTACCAATAAGAACCTCGAAAGCCATGTAAAACAGGATATTTTTTATACATAACTTTGTTTCCATTGGCACAAGAAATGTTTTGTGTCAAAACTGGTAACTCTGTTAATTTTAACAATAGCAAAAAAGTGTCTAGATCATTAAATTTGCATGTAGATGTTTAACCTAGGTTTAGGCCTCAACAATGTATTATCGAAGAATGAAAACTTTGTAAAGCAAAAACAATACTGATGACTAAAAAAAAGAAAAAAATACTCTCTTTTGTGAACCATCTTCAACAAACAAAGTTCCGGAGGGGGCAGAACAATGACGTCAAAAAGAAATAGACCCCGCATTTCATTCATAAAAATGAAATAAATAGAATGAAACATCAATTTGTTGTTGTGCATGAGTGGAAAAAAGACGGACTGATCGCATAAAGAATAGTTTGCGGTGAAAATTGCAACGCTGTCAGATATCTTCGCGAGGCTTACCAGTGGTGTAGCTATTTTTGAGATAATATATTATTTGCTATATTATTATGGTGGATACGACAGTTTTTTTGTTCTAAGATGAACAGGAACGACTTCACTTTGCAAAAGTGAGAGTTTTAATCACAACTTGAAAACAACTAATTTAGATATTATGTCGTGGAAAAGTCTGCACTAAATGGGAAACTTTTTTATTATCAATTTCTCGAAAAACTTTCTTCTTGATAAAACTTGTGTGTTTGTCGAAAAAACAATATGAAAAATTTTACTCAGTTTATATTTACGATTTTTTATGGCCCTTAAAACTACCGTCAGAAAAATTTTATTTTTTTGAAATTGTTAGTGAAATCCACCTTTTTGAACATCCTGATCTAAAGTTTATTACTATCAAAATTTTTTTTTTTGAACCACCAACTTTTATCAAGAAATCAATAATAGAAAAAGTAAATAAATGCATTAAAATGCAAGATGTTTAATAATAAAATCTTCGAAACTTTTTGGTGATTCTGAAATACCCTGTATAATATTTTACACTATATTTGAAACTTAATTTTTTTTTATAAAAATTTAAATAACAAGATTGAAAGTGCACTTTATAAATTTTCACCCGGACACGTGGTTTATAAAAATAAAACAAAGTTTAAAAGTTTGGTATAATTTATTTATAAACGGTTTGATATAATAACAAACAACTATTATTATCGACAAAACAAAAGTAACAGCCTATTAATTTAATATTTCATTATTTATATAATAATTAAACTCGTCTATTACATATTTAATGATTCAGTGACAATTTTCAAAATCGGAAATTTAGAGGAAATTTTATATAGCTTTTTTATATATATATATATATATATATATATATATATATATATATATATATATATATATATATAAAACTTTAGGTTAGCAAGAAGCTAATTTAATATAATTGTATCAATAATTATCTGTGACAAAATACGTAGTCTAGGGGGGTCCGGACCCCCCCACGCTCCGCGCGATACCCTAAAAATATTTAGTTTTTACATAATTTAACCTACGAAAGTAGAATTCCAATAACTGCTGATTAGCAGTTCAGTATTGGCTCTGCTTACTACAGCTATTTTTTAACTCGAACCTCAGGAAAATTAGGGAGCAGGCTATTTTTTGAAATTCTAACTTTTTGACGGGTTTTTTTTAACAAACCCAAGTATCTAAACAACTAAACAAAGACGCACCTAATGATTTTTTCGTAAGTACGACAGTTTCTAACATAAATCGATAGGAAAATAAATTTCATTTTTCTTCCACAAAAATCTCCTGTCATAAGCAAAATTGCGAATGCGTGCCGAGACCAAATTTATGATAATTCCAACAAAAATTATTATTATTAAACTTAGAATATATGGTAGCTGCTGAAAATTTCTCTTCGTGATCCAATTTCACACAATTTTGAAGTTCTTATCTTTACGTATACAAAACACGATTTTTAATGTAGCAATATGGTTCCAGACCCTCTATGGAAGATAACACCACATTAACCTCGATATTAACAAAGTGACTACGCACTTATTTATTAAAATACTATTAAATATATAAAACCTAAAAATATTAAGCAAAAGTCGCCAACGTCCTATTTGCTCAAGATATACCTATAATTTTTTAAATTTTCATAATTACTGTACCTGCAATGTTTTAATAGATATTGGCAAATAACTAGTTTTTTGCAACTTTTTTTCATATTTTGTTGCACTTGCAGGGGAGACTAGTAACAAGTGAAAAAAAAAGCATTCTTCTTAATAATTTCTTCGTCATTGAATTGGTTTTGACAGGGTTGGATCCCCCTAGAACTGAAATCCTGGCTACGTGCCTGCAAAAGACATATTTATGTAATGGTTCATGTGGCAATATTTATTATTAGCAATAAGCTTAGTCATTAAAGAACAAGAACAAAATACAACCAATAAAAGGGTGAGTTCTCATTACTATTGTTACTAAAGATGAAGATAAAACTAAATTTTGTTACATGGACCCACTTTGTGTTTTGATGTCTATACCAAGAGTATGATGCTTATTTAATACCTTTCTTTATCAGCTTATCACCGACTTCATAGGAAATATGTAATAAAATATAATTAATCACTTTTTAATGCAACCTATTTTTTGAAATCGGGTGTGTTTTTCACAACATTTTGATTTCACCCTTTTTCCAAAACATTTTAGTTCTATTTACGCGAAGTTAGGTAAAAATTTGGGTCCACTACTATTAAAAGTTTGCCAGGCTCGCGGCAAGTAATATTACAAAAAAAATGCACCACCTTTACATGTATTGGATCTATTCATATTTACAGAAAATCAGCAATAAACATGGCCCAATATTAATATGAATGCAAAATTGAACTTCGTGTCCCTAAAAACCACAAAAACAATATTATGAAAAACAATATCTTTACAGTACTTATCCCCCAATTTATCCCCTTTTTTCCCCACTATCCATCTTCCCCGCTATACATTTCACTTATTGACAATATAAATATTTTGTGCCAAGATGTTTAATATTTTTAACATTCATTATAATATATTATATTATTATTTATATTACCGAAATCACCTGATAAAAACTAGTTATCCCTAGTTGGGAGAATGTACCTCAGGATGGTATTTATTTACTTTTTTGATTACTTATTTTTAAAAACCAAATTTTTAGGCAATAAATTAAAGCATTTCAAATTCATTAAGGAAAATCTATGGTAAATGAAAAATTGTAAAGTAACACTATTGCGCTATTTTCATTTTTTGTATATGCTTGCTATATGAGAACTCCGACACTACCCTAAATATTCCTTGAAAATTTCATAAAAAATGCAAACCATCCTGGAGTAATTAATGACAACATAAAATAGTGGGTCTTACAGCTTACTCAATTAAAATTTAGTACCTATGCTTTACCAAATAGTATATTTATGTTGTTTATTAACCCCTCAAAAAGGTGATTTGATAAATTTTAGAGGAATATTTGAGACTTTTCACAAATATATAAATTAGCAAAACGCTATACTCCGTTTATCATCAGTGTCTTCGACTTTATAGATAAGTTGAAGTTATAAAAAATTAATTTAAGCCCAACGGAAATGTGCAATACAAAAACAATACTTCATTTGCAAATATAAGAACGCTATTAGACGGTGATTTGACCCTTCAACTACAGCACTGGTATGACATATCTTACTTACTTTCGAAAACAAACTTCTGGGTTTAAATCGTTTTGTTTTTCTGCAAATAAAGCAAGTTCGCACCATTTTCTTAAAGTTTTTTAAACAGATTCTTGAAACTAGCCACACAAAACCCTTGGATTTCTGAAAAACCACTTATTTCACCAACTAGAACAATTACAACGTCGCGCATCAAATAGGTCGAAATTATGAATGACTACGACCGTCTTCGGCGTTTTCCGAATGATCCCGAAAGAAATCTGTAGTATACTCGAAAAAGGTAGAATTCCGACGTTGCCGATTATTCTGGGCTTTATTTCTTGAAGTAAGGAATAATAATTACAGAATATTTAAATTACATTGAAAACAGATTCGGTTTGATTTATTTATAATAAGCTATTTAATTATCCGTTTTAAAATATTCTATATGGAAATTTATACTGGGAATTTCTGGAATTCCTTGTTTATTTAGATAATAGTATAAAGGATGATATCCGTTATAATCTGGCCACAATAACGGTTTGGCAAACCAGGGTTAATGTTGGATTCCTCCAAAATGTAAACACCTGGGTCTATGTTATTTCCATGTCGTTGGGGCAGAATTATACTGCTAAAACAAAAGTAATTTCTAATATAAAGTGCACCAGCGTCTCTCCCGTTAAGGAGGTGGAGAGTGGGGCGGCGCTCACGACTGAAGAGCTTTTTATTTTATTTTTAGTTGTTTTCTCTAGCTATGTAGTCGGGTCTCTTGGAACAGGCTTATAACAATTGTCTTGTAGGATATACTTCATTTTTTGTATATAGTCCTGGGTATTCAGAACTACGGTTGCGTTTTTTTATTTTTTATCTGCTGGAATGATTATGATGTCTTTATACGTTCCAAGCTTTTCTAAGGCCCTCGGTTCAGGCATTTAGGTTTTGATCCGGTGCGGTGTTTTTGATCTTAAAATTCATGCCACTTCCTGTCGAGTCTCCTCTGCTTTCGTTTCTTCAGAGGAGTCAAGGATAGCTTTTACTCCAGCTATTATTTCTTCTTTAGGATTTTCCTTTGGATTAAAATCCTTACTTAGTACAGATTTTTCACTTTC
Organism: Kuschelorhynchus macadamiae; assembly: GCA_030620095.1. Lineage (NCBI taxonomy): Eukaryota > Metazoa > Arthropoda > Insecta > Coleoptera > Curculionidae > Kuschelorhynchus > Kuschelorhynchus macadamiae. The sequence goes on from JAUTXW010005419.1 coordinate 1,405,002, forward strand.
TGAGAGATTGTAGCACAATATATTGTGCAATACTTTATCGATGTCTACCGATGGGACTTGTGGTTGACTCGAGTTTTTTAAGAGATTGTCATATTTTTTCGAAAGTTTATCAGTCCTAATATTCTTATTTGATTCTGTTCGCCAAACTCTATGGTTTATCGTCAGACTTATAATTAGTGCTGTTAATACGCCGCTACAAAAACTGGAAAAATATCTTGCTAAAACTTTGCAACTAGCTATCTCATTCATTTGTCAAAAACTCGGAGCATTTTACTGGAATTATCAAAGATATCGTTCTTGAAAAAGACGTTATCATAGCAAGCCTAGATGTCAAGTCTTTGTATCCTAGTATTCCCATCGATGAAGCATTGGAGGATCGCTATGAACGAGGATTTCCAGGCACGTACAATACAACTCTTCAGAACATTGCCTTAAAAATACTTACTTTTCATTTAACGGGCAAATGTATAAACATAGATGGTCCTCCAACGGGGTCCTCACGATCACGAGTAGTTGCAAATCTGTTTATGATATACTTCGAGAAAGAATCTTTTGAGAAAGCAAGTGAAGCTTAAGCTTGAACATGGTCATACAGAGCTTGAAAACTCTCTAACTCACTTAAATTTGATACATCTCAGAATACAATTTACCCTAGAGTAAGAGGAAAACAACAAACTTCCATTTTCAGATGTTCTAGTCACAAAACTACATAACGGACATTTCGGGTATACTGTGTACAGAAAACCAACACATACCGACAGATACTTAAATGCAAGATCACATCTTCACCCAGCACAAAAGCAAGCTGTGGACAACACTCTAATATCTAGATCCGTGCGATTCACTGAAACACAGACGAGAAAAAACGAACTTTAAAGAAAAATGGCTACACAAATCGCACTATAGAGAAAGCTATTCATGCACAGGGTTCTTAAACAACGAACACAAAAATTATGAACCGGGAAGGCAACAAGTAATTTTACCATACTAAAACGGCACGACAGATGGATGAATTCTTAGAAAACACAACATACAAACATCACACAAACCCCAAACAACAATAGGTAAACTACTTGGAAACCTAAAAGACAAAATCAGATTGAGTATACAGCATTCCATGCCAAGATTGTGAAAAGCTGTACGTGGGGCAAACAATCAGCAAGAGTAGAAGAGCATAAACTTAGCATCAGAAACAAATAAACAATCTAGGCCCTATTCCTACATCATCAGGAAACCGGCTACAAAATAAATTTTGATGAGTGTAGAGAGATTGCCAATATAGAACATTATAAGATCAAAATAATCCGAGAAACCATAGAAACCACCATTACTTTATACCGACAGTATGGAAGACAATGATCTACAAATCTAAAATCACAAGAAATCAAAGCAAGAAAACAGCAACATTCGGAAAATATAAATAATCGCCAACGGCCGCTCAGATACAATCTTCGGCCCCGGGTGGGGGTATAAAAAGGAAGCTTGCAGCCATCAGTTTTTATTTGGACGCGAGAAGGAACACTTTGACAATGCCAAATGTGATTTTGGCGAAACGTCGGCGAAACTGTTCTTTTCAAAACGACATTAGTGAACGGATCTACACCCGGAATATATATATATATATATATATATATATATATATATATATGTGTGTGTGTATACGGAAGCTCTTCAATCGTGCGCGGCGCCCCACCCTCCACCTCCTTGACCAGCGTCTCTGGTGCACTTTATATTAGATCTTACTTTTTTTTTAGCAGTATAATTCTGCCCCCACTGGAACTTCATCTGGATGATAGTTCATAAAAGAGAGTATTTTTTCATTTTTTAGTCACCAATATTGTTTTTATTGTTTTTGCTCTACCAGGATTTCATTCTTCAATAATACATTTTGAGGACTAAACCTTGGTTAAATATCTACATACAAACACTTTTTTGCTACTGTTAAATTAAAATTAACATTGTTAGAGTGGTACAAGTAAGTTAAGAGATGATATGACTTTAAACTTAAAAAAAATCATAGCAAGCTGAAAATATTTTTATTTTTTATTTTTCAATTTAAACGACTTAATAACGTTAAAATTTGTCTTTCCTATTGTAAATATGCAAAGGTAGCTTTTAATTTTTTTTTGTTACAGAAACAAATTTTTAACGTTATTAATTCGTTTAAATTAAACAATAAATATTGTTATACATTTTTAATTAGCAATTAGAAAAATCATTGTTTTTTCACCTTACTATAATTTTTTTCAAAGTTTGTCATATCATGTTCTAACTTTTATCTTCCCTAACTGTATTAATTTTAATAGTAACAAAAAGCATATATTTACGTAGAATTTTGTGCTGTGTAATATTTATTAGAAAGTTTTTCTTCTAGCTTTTACCCTTTTTGAATGATATTGAAAAAACACTTTTTTTCACCCCCAGCCGAGGGTTGAAGTGAAATGAATTCCAATTATCGTTATCAGATAGCTATACTATTTTATATAAAATATTGAAGCAATGTGATCAACATTTCGGTTTAAGGGTTCATTTAATTGGACTATTTGCATGTTCTGAATAAAATCAACACGTAGCTCCTGGGTCCACCGCATATCCAATGCTAATGTTATAGAAAAAGCGCCATTTAAACATATTTATAGAAAACCAGCAATATGTATCGTCAAATGTTAAAATGAATAAAATGATTGGTAAAATTGAACTTCGTACCACTAAAAACATCGAAAACCATATGAAACAAGATGTTTTTCTAATACACAACTTTTTTCCCTTAGTCCCCCGCTCCTCCGTTATATACTTAACCCCCTGACACAAGAAATGTTTTGTGCCAAAAATGAATATGAAAGTGATATTTTCAAGATTCATTAAGATTTATAGTAACCGAAATAAACTGACGAAAAAATATATCCCTAGGGCCGTATGTACCTCACAGCGCGGCAGCGCGGTGAAATTTCTTCCATTCCCCAAAATTTGAGGCAATGTATTAAAGCATATCAAACGTATCTTGGAAACCTTGGGTAGAAAAATATTCAAAATCGCGCCATTCTACTTTTTTTTTCAATATGCTTGCGATGATGCGCTACCCTGAAATCATTTTTGAACGGCTGGAAAACAAGAGAAATTTCCTTCAACAATTAATTCTCCCTTTTTTAATATATGAAATAGGCACAAATAGGCACAATCCAAATTATTTTGCAAGTAATTGAATTTCTCAAGTTCATTCATTATTATTGAGTGGGGAGTTGGATTTCTGGTGGCTTCCAATCGCATTAAAGGAAAAAGAAACGTATACTGCTAGACAGACGCAATGATCGAGACAGTAAATTTCTTAGAGAAAAATTAAAGTTAATTATTCCGAAAAATTAACCACCCAACTGGTTATGAAAGATGGGGATTTCTCCACATTTATTGGCCCGCCAATTATAAAATCTTACTCAAGTATCATTCACCTTTTTGAAGCCTAGATATTTGGTATCTTGTAATACTTTATGAATATTTTTTGATTTTTTATTAAAATATGTTAGACTATTCTATTACGAGTTGCATTACCTTTCACATAATGTTGTGAACGGTTCTTTCAACATTATCAAAAATCAGTAAATTAACAATTGAGAATTAATAAAATTTGGGTTAGGTAATGTTAGGGCTGTTGAGTAATAAATATAATAAATTTAGTTTTAATATGTGCACAACAGTTTACAAAGAAATTTTTAATATTTTTCGAATTTTTCACATATCGCATTTTTACTTGCCAAACGCTATAGAAACTATATCACTACGGAAAAGCAAGACCCACTTGAGTATTTTTAAAATTATTTCCAATACTAACCCGGGAACAAATAAATTTTAACATAAGTTATATAAGTTTCTTTTCTGTGGGTAATGTAAAGCCCTAAAGATATTTTGCGATTTCTTGTATGCTGTGTATGACAGATCTCTCTCATTTATTGCATTTTTGCAGTAATTTATTGTTTTTTTTTGTTGTGGAAACAAAATTTGATAATGTTTTCAGAGAAATAAAACGTTGGAATCTGAATAAAAAATTAAGTTCTAGATAAAAAGTAATTTTAAGAATGTTTTTAAAGATTTAAAAATATTTAAAAACAAATAGATGTGGCAGTTTAAAGTAAATACACTATTTAGGTTTTTCCACGAAATCTCGAGAATCCAAACAAATAGAACCATCCCGCGAGCCGCTTTGAGTTAGTAAAAAAGTTGTTTTAGCCAGACAATTAATTCTCGTTAAGAAATATAAGGAGGTAAACTTATTTCCGTATAAAATTTCCCAGCAATATCCCGGAATCAAATTTCAATATATATATTTGGAACCGTCGTGTTCCTTTGATTACATTAATGATGTTTGTATTATTAATTACAGCTAAAATTCTTAACTTATTTGACTACGTCCTATGTCAAACTGATATTGGCCTAGGGCGTACTGAAACAGTCTATACCGCAATCGCAATATATCGATTTATTAATAATTGCCATCCTACTTCCTACTAAATGAAGATTGCATTGTATGTGACTGTGAAGTTAATTTTGGGAAACAAATCAAATTAGCTTATTATGCCTTAATCAATACAGGATGTTAGAAAAAAAATCCCGGGGAATTCGGGCAAGAACTGTCTTTATCTACGTTTTATTTTTATTTGACAAAACTTGCGAAATGTAGTCTTTAAAACTTAAAGAATTGTATTTAGTTAATAATATTAACAATATATAATATATGTTTTTAGACTTACATATAATAAAAATGAAAAAGAAAATAACATATTTATACCTAAATTTTTTATGTGAAATGTCAAATGAAAATAAATAATTTCCTTTTTTTTTTGTTATTCATTAATTTTTCTTCAGGCACTAAGTGTCGGTCTCAGTAATATGTTATGACTGAGACCGAGACTTAGTGTTTGTATACTGTTTAATTCGAAAAATTATGAAGGGAGATTGTTTAAAATTTAGGTAAATATAGTAAGAGTATATATAGGAAAGCAAACGTTTAAAAACAATAATTCATAGGAATGATTCTATCAACTTTTACTTCCCTCGTAAAAAGGAATTATTCTATTCGTGAAAAAATCATCTTCCGAGATTATTTCAGATCTTTACGTTTCAGGGTTCTTAAATGACGAAAAACATGTTTTCTCGATTCCGCAGGTCTGTTTGTCTGTCGGTGTGTGGGTTCGCGGCATAGCTAAAAAACTACTTACCCGATTGACTTCAAATTTTGGTCAAAAATTAAGGGTCATATGGGGATGACCTGGTAACATGTTGGTAAAAATCCAAAATAGCGGCCTAGTGAAATAATAAAAAAAACTATTACTAAAAAAATTCTTATTCAATCTATCTAAAATTGTGTACAAACATCAAGAATTATATAGGAATCAACTGGTAAAATTTTGGTACATCAACTGGTAACGTTTTTGAAACGTTAAAAAAATTATTACTAATAAAACTAAATATACAATTTATCTCAAATTGTGCACAAAAATCAGGTATTACGTAGGAATCAACTGGTAGAATTTTGGTATGAATCCAAGATGGCGGCTTAAAAAAATATTTAGAAATTCAGCCTAAATGAACTACTTAATAAACTGATTTCAAATTGTGTGCTATAACTAATTCTGATATAGAGACAAACTATTGAAAGTGTGGTACTAATTCAAAATGGCGGCCAAATAAAATTTTTGTGTACTATACTTAATTGTGGCATAGAGGTAAACTACTAAAACTGTGATACTAATTCAAAATGGTGGAGAAATAGAATTTTTGTAATAAAAAAAAACTCACCCGCTCAGGCTTTATATATTTCCGTGTTTTACCGTAGGATTTATATATTTCCGTGTTTTAACGTCCCTAGATGCCAAAAAATATATTTTATCAATACTGTCAGTTCATCTGTATGTTTGTTTGTCTACCTGTCAGATCACGGCGTAGCTTACAAACTACTCATCAGATTGACCTCAAAATTTTAGTCAAAAATTATAAATATCTTGAGCAGTTGAGAAGAAACATTAATCTTAAAACAAATTGTATTCTCGAGTATCACACACTCTCTATGTTTTATGCATGGGCTCCTTAAATAAAAATAATAATAATATTTATTCTATCTTCCTTATATAAGAATTTACCAGTAGTTGGTTCTTTACTCCTACAAACATGAAACGACAAAAGTCGGATATGATCCTCGTACCCGAAAATAGATGCTTATTTAGGACATTTATTAATTGGTCTTCTGTTTTATTTCCCCGTTCAATACTCCCAAAAACCAATTAAACTTTTACGATTCGAAATATATTCTACATTCTTTTTTCAAATTTCGCTTCGTATTTTTTGCTAGTCGCTTAAAACTTCTAAATTTTTTGGTTTAATATAACATTGCTATGTGTACTTTTTGTATGCAAGATAAGTTTATATAATCTATATCTTTATAGTTTATATATTATATAAAAATAGAATATGAATTATTCTAACTAAAAATATTTCTCTTGCTAATTTTGCAAGTATTGAGGTTCTCAGATCTTGCACACAGAAATTTTCCATAGATATATATATATATATATATATATATATATATATATATATATATATATATATATATATATATATATATATATATATATATATATATATATATATATATATATATATATATATATATATATATATATATATATATATATATATATATATATATATATATATATATATATATATATATATATATATATATATATATATATACATATATCCAAGATGCCGGTAATAAATGGCGGCTTAATAAAATCATCATCATCCCCATATCATATTAATTTTTAGTCAAAATTTGAAATCAATCGGGAATCGGGTTAGTTTTTAAGCTATGCCGACGGAATTGATAAAACCCCAATTTTTGGCATCGAAGAACGCTAAAACCTAAAGATATGTAAAATTTGAGAGTATAAGTTTTTTACCATTGCACACATTTTGTTTGGCCGCCATTTTGTTCGGCCATCTTGAATTAGTACCACGATTTTAGTAGTTGAGCGCTGTACCACAATTAGCTTTGGCACACAATTTGACAGTAATTTATAGGTAGTTCAGGCTGAATTTCTAAATATTTTATTAAGCCCCCATTTCTTTCCGGCATCTTGCTTTTATATATATATATATATATATATATATATATATATATATATATATATATATATATATATATATATATATATATATATATATATATATATATATATATATATATATATATATATATATATATATATATATATATATATATATATATATATATATATATATATATATATATATATATATATATATATATATATATATATATATATATATATATATATATATATATATATATATATATATATATATATATATATATATATATATATATATATATATATATATATATATATATATATATATATATATATATATATATATATATATATATATATATATATATATATATATATATATATATATATATATATATATATATATATATATATATATATATATATATATATATATATATATATATATATATATATATATATATATATATATATATATATATATATATATATATATATATATATATATATATATATATATATATATATATATATATATATATATATATATATATATATATATATATATATATATATATATATATATATATATATATATATATATATATATATATATATATATATATATATATATATATATATATATATATATATATATATATATATATCCAAGATGCCGGAAATAAATGGGGGCTTAATAAAATCATCATCATCCCCATATCATATTAATTTTTATTCAAAATTTGAAATCAATCGGGAATCGGGTTAGTTTTTAAGCTATGCCGACGGAATTCATAAAACCCAATTCTTCTTGAATTAGTACCACGATTTTAGTAGTTGAGCGCTGTATCACAATTAGCTATTGCACACAGTTTGACACTAATTCAGGTAGTTCAGGCTGAATTTTTATAGATTTTATTAAGCTGCCATTTTGTTCCGCGATCCTGGATAGTACCAAAATTTTACCAGTTGATTCCAACATAATACTTTGATGTTTGTGCAAAATTTGTTAAATTGAATGAGTAGTTTTTTAAAAATATTGTTTTAAAATTTCACAAAACCGACATTTTGTTACGCCATTTTGGATTTTTATCAAAATATTACCAGGTCATTTCCATATGAGCCTTAATTTTTGATAAAAATTTGAAGTTAGTCGGGTAAGTAGTCTTTAGGCTATGCCGTGAACTGACAGACAGACAGACGTATCAACAGAATTGATAAAATATATTTTTTGGCGTCTAACGACGCTAAAACGTAAAGATGTGTAGAACCTAAGAGGGAGATTTTTTCGCGATACAAACATTTAATTTGGTTGCCATTTCGTTCCGACATCTTGAATTAGTACCGCAATACTAGTTGATCCCTATACCACAACTAGTTGTAGCACACAATTTGAAATCAAACCATTAAGCATTTTTTTCAGGCTGATTTTTTAAGTAATACGCCGCTATTTTGTTCCACCATCTTGGATTTATATCAAACTGTAACCTGTTGATTTCAACATAATACTTGACGTTTTTGCAAAATTTGAGATAAATTGGAAGAGTAATTTTTTAATTATAATTTTTTTAATATTTCACGAGGCCGCCATTCTGTTTCGTCATATTGGATTTTTTCCAAAATGTTACCAGGTGGTCCCTATATGACCCTTTATTTTTTACCAAAATTTAAAAGCAATCGGGTAAGTAGTCTTTGAGTTATGCCGCGAACTGACAGACAGACCTCCAGACGGACCGACGGAATTGATAAAACATATTTTTCGGCATCTAGAGGCGCTAAAACCTAAAGATGTGCAAAACCTGAGAGGATGATTTTTTCACGACTACAAGCATTTTATTTGGCCGCCATTTTGCTCGGCCATCTTGAATTAGTACCACAATTTTACTAGTTGATCCATATACCACAATTAGTTATGGCACATAATTTGAAATCAAACCATTAAGCAGGTTTTCAGTTTAAATATTTTATTAGGCTGCCATTTGGAATTCGTAACAAAATGTTACCACTTGATTCCAACATAATACTTGATGTTTCTGCAAAATTTGAGATAAATTGGATGACTAATTTTTAACATTTCACTAGGCCGCCATTTTGTTTCGACGTATTGGATTTTTACCAAAATGTTACCAGCTATATGACTCTTAATTTCTGACCAAAATTTGAAATCAATCGGGTAAGTAGTTTTTTAGCTACACCGCGAACAGACAGAGAGATACACCGACGCGACATCGGAATTGAGAAAACCTGTTTTTCGTCATCTAGGAACCCTGAAACGTGAAGATATGAAACAATCTCGGAGGGTGATTTTTTTCACGATTACAATACTTCCATTTTTGCGAGCGAAGGAAAAACTAGTATATAATTAAGTAGATATTAAATATAAAACTACTCATGTAAAGGGATAAGTGAACTCGAAAAAGAAGCAGATAGTAAAGTAACGTTGAAGTGATACGATTAAATGATATAGCGACCAGTGGATCTTCAGATCCATTATTTTAAATACGATTCAGTTTAGTAATGGTCCAATAAGAATTACATTTAAAGAAATAGTTAGGTAACAAGGGCAACTGAGAAAAACGAAAAATGATTTTTTTGATTATGTTTTTTACTTGCGATTTTTAAAGCAACAAATGTTTTCGTATCTAATGTTATACTTTGAACATGTCTTTCAATTTTTAGTAACATTTACTTGTCAGATCTGATTTTCAGGTATTAAGATGAATGACGTAAAACAAAAGTGGTTAATTTAATTAAGGAGTAGGGATTTAAGACATATTTTTTATGTACCTAATTCTTATAGACTTACTTACCATAAATTAACGTATTATCATAAAATATGAGCACGAGTAATTCTCTATTTTTGTTTTAGGTGGTTTATAGGCAACCGAAGAACTAACCATAAGACTGAAAAAATGCCAATAAGTACTCGACAGCATGGCATCAAACTAAGAATTGCTCAATCACAAATCCACACGTCACGACACAAAGATTACCGGACTCCTAGAAAAAAATTTAACACGATAAGTTTTCATCATTTTGTCACCATATTTAATGGAATTGTAAGGGTATTTACAACCAAATATCGATTTTTTACTGCCAAGTAGTTTCAAGCGAATACATGTTTTCTGAGGAAATTTAAAATATTTATTTTGGTTTTTTTTTGGAACATACAATATACATATTTCAATTTGATTTGCTGAATGTTTTTGTGGTATTCCTTATCTGATATAATAACTTAAAGTTAGAAAATTAACCATGAAACATGTATTTTTAGAAATATATAGGAATATCGCAAGATAATACCACTTCGTGTATTGTTGATAGACCGCCTCTGACTTATTATATATATCATCTTCATAGTTTTAGGTTTGACCTGCAACAATGAATAAAAAAAAACTTAAATTCGAAAAAACACGAACTTTATTAATGGTACAACAGTAAATGGCTAAAGCCGCCTTTGATTATTCTCACAAAGTATTTATAAGTTTATAAAATACGAAGTCCGCGGTTTCTGTGGGAGCTTCGTTTTTTTGTTGACTTTATGTCATAATCGAACTCTTCTAATTTTAATCTTCATCTTACAAGTTTACTATTTGGTTATCATAATTTAAATATCCAAACAAGGGGTCGATGATCAGTATATATAGTAAATTTTCGGCCAAATAAGTATGGTCTGAAATATTTACATGCTCATACTATAGTGAGCAATTCTGTTTCAATAGGTCTATATCGGGTTTCACTTTCGTTTAAAGTTCTAGATGCAAATGCGATTATCTTATCAGAACCTATAGTTGTATTTTAAAATTTGCTTGTCTTAGTCGAGTAACTATGTTTTTTAGTCTTTTGAATATGTTCTTGTAAGGATGTGCTAAATATTGCAATGAAGATCTCTTAAAATATTATCCATCAGTCTTTGAAAGATTGATGGCGCGATTTTTAGGTCGAAGGGCATACGCCTAAATTCATAGATGATCATAAAATCCATGGGTTATGTCTAGGGTTGAAAAGTATCGCCTTGTACCAAGTTTATCGAGGATATCAGCGATATTAGGTAGTGGATATTTGTGATCTATAGAGCGTTCTTGTAATTTACGGTAATGGATAACTAGCCTCCATTTGCGTTTTCCAGAAACTTCCATTTTTGGAATGATCCAAATTGGACTTCACAATGAAGAGACAGAGTCTTGTATAATATCTTGTTTAACATCTTTTGTATTTGTGTTTTTACTTCGTTTTTACGTATTTTCGGATACCTATATGTTTCTGTGAAAATTGGGGAATCGTCAATTAATCTAATCTTATGTTGAATTAGAGTTGTAAAGCTCAGAGGTATTTGATCGCAAAAAAATATATCAAGGAACTCAAAACATAAATCTCTAAGAGTTTTACGTTCTTCTAAATTACAGTGTTCTAGTCGTAAATTTTTTAAGTTAAATTTTAATAGATTATCTTTTGATTGATTGATTTCGATGTCATTATCGACTTCCATTTTTCAATAAAATTTAATTCATTAAAATTTAAAAGTTTAACATCAAAATGTTTGGAAATATTTATTGTGATATTTTCGTTACGTCCATTTTGTTATTGTAGTAAAAGCAAAATAATTTTCTACGTTAACTATAGCTTGCGGTGATTCCAATTGATCGCCAAATTTAATATAGTCAACAAAGCATAAACCTTTTTCATATTTTACTGGTAGTTTAACAACCTTTTTGGTTCTTGCTGGAATTTCTATGAAGCAATTTTTTAGTATATAACCTTTTTCTTTTTTACTATCATCCTCCGCTCGTAAATTATGGGTATCCTGACATTAAGTGTTATTATCTGTTTTTTATTAACGTCTACGACGGCTTTTAGTTCATCTAAAAAATCAACATTTATTAGTCCATCATATTTTCTACTGAAATCAAAAACATAAAATTTGTGTTTTTCATTTACGTTAAATAATTAACGTAAACATAACGTAATAAACTGTAATAAAAATTACTTGATCGTGATTACTTATCATATGAACTGTTTGAATTTGAAAGCCTTCTTTAAAAATATAATTTTTCTAAAATTTTTAGACAATTTTTGGAGATATTAAAATTGTATCTATTAAAAAATTTGTATTTAATTGAGGGACAAATATATGAGGTAAATTCGCTGTAGTAATATTAATATCTATCAAGGTATCAAGTTTTCTGGGCTGTCTATAGTAAAATTTACATCTTTACTGTTATTCGTATCTCTTGAAATATAATCTAAGTTTGCAATATTAGGTTGCATGCATGTAACATTCAGTTTTCCACGTACGAATTGTTATTCTACTTAGGTTCATTGTTATTATATTCGCTATAATAAGAGGCATGATAGGATAGTCAGAATAGCTTTGTCTCGATAATTATAATTATAATTTACATTAGTATTAGAGTTGGAATCAAAATATTAATTTTCGTTTTCATTATTAGGGTAATATAAGTTTGGTCAAAATATTGGTTATTAAAATTTTTATTATTTTGTATATCTTGTAAATGTAATTCAGTTACTTTAAATTTGAGTTTTTGTCTCGTTTGTGTTGATGAGGTGTCTTCGGGGTTGATTTTGATTTCTATTAAAATTAAATTGTGATTGATTATTTACAGGTTGCTTTTAAATTATTTGATTGAGTCTTTGTGTAAGATATGGGAATTGTAGTCTGAAAAAATTATTAATAAATAATGGTGGTCTTGGCATTGTATTAAAATTTTGTTGTACGACATTTGGTATACGATCATTTTGATAATTAATAGGTGGTGGTATATTTATATTTGCGTTTATAGTGGTTACTTTTTGATTTGGATGAAAATTTTATGTATTCAATGTATGACTACGATTTTGACTATAAAGAAAATTTTCTTCCTCTATTACTAGACATTGCTTTTTCTAAATTATCAGGATTTCTTAATCTATCGTTATTTTGAAGTTGGCCTGTTAAACCTCTTCGTAATTTTTTATTCTAATTCTTCTCTCGTTAGGCGTAATAATTAAAGAATGTAATTTTAAATAAATTAATGAGTCTTGGCAGCGCATTCCAAAATTATATGGTATTTAATTTTTTTGAGGTCTTACTGTTATTAGATCTTTAACTAAGCGTTCCAAATTTCTTTGATCACGAACAAATAATTCTAAAGCAGTCTTTATGTTGCCACGTGTTTAATTCGTAAATTCTAAAACCTATTAAACTTAAAGATCTATTTGATAATTTTTCAACTACAGCACGCACTATAAAATTATTGTGTGCTTTGTCACCTGCTTTGTAAAAATTATTTATTAGGCTAGTGCCATTATTTATAAAAATTGAAAGTGTATATGGATTACCATACATAGGAATAGTATCTATATACAAACCTAAAGGTTGATAGTACCTGCGGCGTTTGCATTATCAGCTTGTTCTTCATTCATATTTAAAATATTTTTATTACTAGAAATTACTATTTTCTTCACTAGCGAAAGTTTCGAAAAAATAAATTTCACTTCAAGCAGAATATATACATAAGCAAAAATAGGTGCAAAAAAATTAAATTTGTGACCTACATCAAAACTAGAAGTATTTTCATTCCTGTAGCACTTATTCCTTCGTTTTTTTTTCCTAAAACTAGGATTTTTCTTAACTAAGTTGCCAACAGGAAAAGAGCGATGCTTGTCCCTTAGACTCTTGTCTTCCTATATCTAAGTTGCCAATAGTAAAAGAGCGATGTTTGTCCTTTATTTCCTTGCTTGTTTCGGCGAAGTGTATTCTACATCAGTGGTTTTAGTTCTTCGAATTTGGAGGAATTTTCTTAGGTCACTCGCGTTTTTAGGAGTTGAAATTAACCGTTGATACGGAGCTACTTCGCGATTTTTGTCGAAAACGCTTTGGATAATCTTACCGAGTACGCCAGTTTTAGGTTGGACCTGTACGAATGACTTTTTAAAAAAACTCCTTTGATTATTCTCACAAAGTATTTATACGTTTATAACGCACGAAGTCAGTGATTTCTGTGGGAGCTTCTCGGCATTACAGGTTCCCATCATAAGGTGCTGTACTTGCTGTTCCCATAACTAGCTTTCAAATTATATAATTAAAAAAAATACGCTATAATGGTTATTACAAATAATATCTCTTATCATATTTGTCCATAAGTTATCGATAATTCAGATATTTGTGTCCGATATTGGCCCCATAGGAATCCATGTTGAAAATATCTTTAAATTAAATTTATATTAAATATTGTTTAAACCTACAGTTATTAGTTACTATAAACTATAAAAAACATTAATTACAAAATATAAAAAAATAAAAAAAGTAAAATCTATAAATCCAGCAGCAAAAGAATAGACAGCTGTAAAATATTAAAAAGTCTGACACCGGGTAAAAGTTTCTATCACTTTTGCTACAGAATCACCCTGATTGAATAATTGAACTTCCTCTTTTATTTTTTGCTCATATTGGTCAAATTGTCACCGCTTTGGTCAATTAAGAAATCATGGTTCTAGGAATTAGACCATGTAAAATTGGAGTTACTTGGATAGTAATTCCAATTCAACACGGTCTAATCTCAAAAAGCATGATTTCCTAATAAGGGAAGTAATTCAGTTACAGAACCAGAGTGTAGCAAAAGCGACAAAAACTTGTGGAAATTTACATTAAGTATTTAAGTACGGGCATTGCTTCAAATAGCTAGGTTTGTTTAATATTTCACAGTTATTAAATCTTTTGTAATCTAATTTAAACACAATTTAGATTTTTTATATTGTCTATTATATAACTAAAGATTTAAACAAACAACTCCTCGACATTGTGACTTGGCGCGCCATCCAGTTGAAAAATAGTATTCTTCACTTCTCCATGAGCAAATTAAAAACAACAATTTTGCACAATTTATTTGACACAATGGAAAAGTTTCCTGCCCCCCCCCCCAAGAACTCTTATCCTATCTCCTTGAATTATTTTTTTCGGAAAATTTTAAAATATAATCTGAATACAAATAATTGCGAAGATCTTAAGCAACTTAACTGAGAAATAAGGGAAGTATAGAACGAAAACCTTCACGGCTTTGACCAGTTAAGAAATTATGGTTCTTGGGATTAGATCGTGTCAAATTGGAATTACTATCCGTACTTGGAGAGTAATTCCAATTTAAGCCGGTCTAGCCGTGTTTTCGTAATAACGAAAGTAATTCAATTACAGAATCAAGGTGTATCAGTGCGATAAAAAAATGTGTGGAAATTTACATTAAGTACGTGTACTGCTTAAAATAGGAGAGAAGTGTAAAACTTGCTTTAGGTTTGTTTAATATTTCCCAGTTACTTTTTCTTTTGCAACCTAATTTAAACATTTAGATTTTTTTATATTGTGTATTATATAATTAAAGATTTAAACATCATCTAATAAAATTGTATTCTGGTTTCGTCTAAACTCAATGTTGTTGCAAAAGGCTAGATTTAAGTTAAAAAAATTTAAAGTTATCTTGTTATTTACTCATTTTATTTAATAAAGTATTTATTAAGATTGTGGTCCAGGGGGCCGAAACGATGATTAAGGTATGCTTGTAATAAATATTAGCATCTAAATATTAATTTGTTCAAATTAAATTATACAATTTAAAAACTTTGCTATGAAAAACACTCTACCTGCTGGAAATGATCGTCATTAAGTCTGAGACAGTGAGTAGTAGATCTATATTATTATATATCTTTGAAATTATTGTTTAATGCTCTAAGTTTGATATAAATTACAAGTGGTTGCAATAACAAAATAAAATAAATACGATACACCGAACATGGCAACGTGTAAGTATTTCTAAATTTTAATTTATTGGAGTATAAATAGGAACAACCTCTGTTTTTTTGGCTCTAGTAAAGTTTAAAATAGTTTCATACTACTTTTATTCTGTAAACATCAAGATAGATAAAAAAAACTGATGAAAAATGCCAAAAAAATCCGAAACATTGCATTATAGTGCCTCATGACTTGTAATAGTATATGGTGTCTTATTTAAAATAAGAAAATTCTTACCAGAAGGAAATTTATTGTTGAGAGGTGTTATTTTAGACAACCTGTTCAAAATTATAAAAATCCTAGGATCTCGCATTTTAAAATTTTTTATGGCGATAAAAATAAATAAATTAAGGGGTGGTCTTTATGCGTGATCACCCTGTACATAACTACAGATTCCAAAATTTTATTTGCAGATTTAGGTGGACTTTTATTTTTACCATTTTTTATATAAAACGATTTGTTACTACGTCCATATACATTTAAAATGAATATTTTTTTTTACTTAACTTGTCCAGATTAATTAATACATAAAGTGAAAATATTGCTTGGACATGATTTAATGTTTTGATTTAAAAATGTTTGCTTTATGATAATATGGATTTTGGCGAAATTGAAGAATTTATTTAAAATGTATTAAAAAGTGCGACAAAATTATTGCTTATATTAATTTCTGTATTAATTTAAGTTCTCTAAAAGCTGTATCGCAAAGTAACAAACAACCGTATACTGGATGGTTTTGTTTAGTCCGTGCCAAAGAAAAAAATAATATTTAATACGAGCCTAAAATTTTAACAATTCTTGGTACGTTTTGTAGTTAACTAGATTTAATCATTTAATTCATACAGAAATTTTGGGGTGTATTCGAAGTAAAATAAGTTTCTAAATAATAGCTTTTTTAACATTTTGTAAGGCTCCCATTTTGTTCCGCCATATTGGACTTTTACCAAAATGTTACCATTGCTTCCCCATATCACCTTTGATTTTTGAAAAAACGACGATCGACTAAGTAGTTTTTGAGCATATAGGCAGAGGGATGGAAATGAGAGAATATGTTCTTCGGGCTTCAGGCACCCTAAAACGCAAATACCTGCAAACATCTCAGAGGTTGATTTTTCACAATATTAAGTTATATTAAGGAAGTAAAAAATACATTAACAAATGGATTCCTAGCCGAATTAGTTTCACAATTTATAGATTTTATTATTATGTGTTTCAATGTTTCATGCCATTCATCAATCTGAAAGAAGTTTAAATAGGGTACTAGTCGTTTATTATATGCACTAAATATAATTTCTGAACTGATTTATTCATATATCAACAACAACAGCACACTGTATCCACTGCATTGAGCCTGATTATTAATAACTTTAAAACACATGTTTCAAAAATATTGTTTTATAAATTAATGGGTTTAAAGCAGGAATTATTAAAATTCATATACAGAAAACATTGCATATCAGGATTTAAATTTAGAAAGTCAATAAAGCTGCAACGTATACTGCAAAATGTTTAGAATGGAAAATTACGTTTAATTCATAATCAGTGTTCATTCTGCACTGTGGGACAAATTAAAGTAGACCCTTATTTCCACTTAAATAATTTTTTTGATCTTCAGTCGATTTAAATGATTTTTTGAAATAATACGTATAGCACACTTTTTAATGCCATTTCGATTTTAATTTTATAATGTTACAAGGTGGACAAAATATATCTTGGTTTTAATGAATCCAAGTTTCTGAGATGGTTGTAAAAATATAATTGAATTTTTAATTCTCACTAAATAAGGCTGTATTATTTGGGAACTTCGGGAAAAAGACAATCCTTTTAAATATTGGCAATAGATTTTTTTTATTTCGTTGTAATTTGCAACATTTGCCTTAATAGTATTAACGTATTCACAAAAAAAACGAAAAAATAAATTAAATATTTATAAAAAATGGGTTTAGATGCAGAAAACATTTGTGTGGGAATTAAACATTATTTAAAAAAAGAAAATAAAGTAATAATCAAATGACAGATAACAAGATATAAAATAAACAGACAAAGATTTTGTCTTAATGTCCATATAATTGTATAGTATTATTTTCATACTTAAGCGGTTAATACCCTTTCGATGTGTTAAAAGAAGGCAAATTATGGTTGAGCACGTGTAACTAGCACTGTTTTTTTAGTTGCGTTGGAGATGTGCCTGATGCTCTTAACTGTTGAGTTTGTTTTGCCCCTCGAAACTGGAAATTAAATTATCAATTTGATCCTGAGCAAAAATGTTACTTAGATTATTATTTTTTAGATCTTTACTGCTGGAGTCTTGATCATGAATTAGTCGTTTGTTGTTTTTACTATCGCGGCTTAATCTCCTTATCTCGTGCAATTTTTAAATAATGAAAAAAAATGTTATGCTCTTCTCTTTGGTGAAAGGCTAAGTCACGTAAGATACTAATACCAGTAGTTTTAAGATTTTTTGTATTTTAGAAAATTTCCAATTTCGTTCAATTCCTTGGAAATTCAAACATAACAGTCCTGGATAGAATATATACTTAAATTTAAAATTCCACCTACATCCAGCATAAAACAAATGTAGTTATTATTTAGTATTTAGCGCCTTTTAGATTTCTGAAAAAGTTTCTTTACCATTAAACCATAAACTGATTAGTTGTTCGATGATATAATAATCCAGCTTCGTAACACTAGAGGTGCAGATACGGGATATGGCTTATATCACACACGGGAAACGATCCGAATAATGTATTACGGTTCGATGCGAACAAGTCAACTATAAAAAGCAGATTTGAATCACTCCGATCTCATTCAGTATTTTGATCTGGTGGAGTAAAGATTCCCGATGATACTTCGTGCAATAGATTGAGAAAACGTTTAAAAATAACCTTGACACTCCCTAATCTCGAGAATCATACATTGTTAAAACCGCATTTATGTTTTGATAAGTTTAATTATTATTGTTTGATGTATTTAAGTTAACAGTATATCAACCGATATACAAAGTGCACTCGAAGGGCGAGTTTTAGCTCTTTTACTCCCTCATTAAGTTACTCCAATAAAAATACCAATTATTTTACCTGCTTCATACAGGAAACAATATTGAATTGGTTTAATTACATAATAAGCTTTAATGAAAATAACAAACTGAAAAATATAACGGCTGACCTGGTTCCAATCTGCTAATGTTAATATTAATTATTAGTTGATACCAAATTTAATTCAACTGATTTTTTTAACACATTTAGTTATAAATTAAAACTAACTGTAAATAATGTTTTAATCTAAATTAGAGGCAACTAGCAGTATAAATTAACCTACTGGAATTTTAACATATTGGTATATGGCTAACAAATTATGCGAATTTATATTTAGTTTAAAAAGAACATAATAAATAACAACTTTCGGCATAGTCATTCTAAATAGAAAATTGATCCGATTAATACCTAAAAAAATGATTTTAGCATTCATTAAATTAAAAGCACAAATATCTAAAATATCTGATTTAGATCTCAGTAGAATTCTTTGTAAATGATAATATTTTTTAAATATCTAGAAAATTTAATGAAAAATATTTATAAGGTAATATTTTTTAAAGACTCGGTCACTTATATAGAGTGACTAGAGAAAAACTTATCTGATAGTCAGAATGAATAAATAAAGCCACACAATATTAAGACTGCGTTCTTTTTTACTAAGCTTAGTATGTAAAATGTTTTGGTGCCAAAAAAATAGTTGAAATATCTATTAGATTTAGTTAGGTTTATACTAACAATAACCCTCTACTATTGTGCAGTTTTGTGGCATCTTTTTCGCAAAATTCTCTTCGTTATACGATATATTGCTTTAATGATCCTTCTGAGGATATCCTCGTGTTGTGAAGACTAAATTATCTGTAGAATACTGTGACATTATTTATTTATGGTATCTACTTTTTTCCTACAAACTCAAAAAAGTCTACTTTAGAATTATACACCTGTAACGTATCTTTGAAATAACTTAAACAAGTTTTATCTTATGATTGTTTTCTTTTATTCAAAACTTGTTTTGACCTCCTCTTTTTATAATTTCTGAATATAAAAAGTGTGAAAATCATGGACACCGACAACAATTTTCTTCTGTAACATAAACACACCGGGTTCATTTGAAGTGGATGACATGAATTGACTATCAAATTTAATCCAGAATAATTTTATTTTTAAAATAATGGCTTAATTCCATTATTATTTTTTCGTTGTTTTATTTCGTCGTCGCTTTTCAACTTTTTTTACATATTTACAGATCATTTAGGTCTTATATGTTTTTTATATTTCCTTTTTCATTTTAAATATATGTGTGTAGTTTGCTAGCGAAGGCAGAAAAAAGTGAATCATCCTGTATGATGGGAGGACCGATACTACGTTTAGACTACTTTTAAGTTTTCGAATAGCAGAAATGCCTGGTTTTAGTAGTGGTTAGTCATCTTTTTTTTTCTACCTTCCCATAAGTACTTATTTGCATACTTGCTTTGGGTTTTTTAAACTCTAGTTTGATTTTTATTTTAAAATTATATTAAGGTTTGTAACAACCCATTTATCAATACACATCCATTTTTTTATTTGGTTTAAACCAGCCATTCACAAATGTTGTCATTTTGTCTTAAACTGTAAATTTAGTCTTATTTCTATATTACATCAAACTATTTTTGTTGCTCCTCGCAAAGGGCGTAGTTTATTGACACTTATAAGTTGTTTACATGTAGATGTCGCTTTTAGTTAATCAAACATAAGTTGATCGGGAGCAGGTGATGTCTGATTATGTTGTTACAATTAAAATACAAAATAATGTTTTATAAATGAATTTTTACAACACGTTCTCTTTTTCGATTTAATTATTGTAATTATTACAAAAATCCATTAAGAACTGATCTAGAACAGGTTTTATTGGATTATGCTATGATAACACGAATAAAAAGATGACGATTTATGAAAACATTTTCGGAATAGGTAAGGTTTTTGGCTTATATATTGTGTAGTCCATTTTTAAGTCCTAACACTGAAACCTGTTGTGGAAGATAGATCAAAATACGATCGAGTTCTAACCACACTACACCACAACTTGTTACGTTCTGGAACAGAGTCGTGGTGTAGTGTGGTTAGAACTCTTGTAATTTGATCTAGTCCATTTTTACTTAAATCCGGCGTTTCCACGACCAAAACCTGGTTTATTAACCGACTTCAAAAAAGGCGGAGTTTCTCAATTCGACCGGTATGTATTTTGTTTCTTCATGTCTAAAGGGCTTGGCCGATTTTGATGAGTCAAACGCCAAATCGTAAAGGATGTTTGTCCCGTATATTTTGATTTGAAATCCATTCAACCTTTTTTTATTAATAATATAAAAAACCCAGGTATTAGGGTGGTAAAAGCAGTGAGTTTTATAATTAAATTTAATTTTTTTAAATACACTTTTCAAACAACCCCATTTGCTAAAAGGGATTTCTTTTGCTATCCCGTTATGTAATTTTCTGCGTTTAGGGCGACCACGAAAATGTGCAACCTCAAAATCTAGTATTTTCAATCTACTTCAAAAAAATAGGAGGTTATCAGTTTGTCTCTATGTATTTTTTTGTTTGTACACCGATTACTCCTTTGACCAATTAAGATGAAATGTTCAGGCATATTGAGGATACTGCCAGAGTGGCCCCATAACAAGAATATTTTAAAAATGATAAAAATGGCAGAATGGCGCTATTTTGTTTCTTGCGCCAAGATATATTGCAAGAAGTTTTTTACTATTTGCTAAACCTGATTTTCACAATAAATCTCGTATAGATTATACTAGAAGAGTTGAAATAAAAAATTTTTTAAAAAATTAAACCGACTTTAAAAAATGCACTAAAAATTGAAAAATAATATTTTATTTAACCTTGATAATTTTACTCCGTGAATTAATTATTTAATAACAAAAATATAATGATATATTCAGTCAATTTGGTGTTTTGATGTCTAATACTACGCGTATAAGGTCTTACTGTCTTTCTTAGTTTGGCGCCGACTT
Source organism: Kuschelorhynchus macadamiae (assembly GCA_030620095.1). Classification (NCBI taxonomy): domain Eukaryota; kingdom Metazoa; phylum Arthropoda; class Insecta; order Coleoptera; family Curculionidae; genus Kuschelorhynchus; species Kuschelorhynchus macadamiae. Next base: position 1,426,924 of record JAUTXW010005419.1, read on the forward strand.
CAAGGAGTACATTTTCAAGGTAGAATAAAATATTATTTTTCACTTTTTTGAAGTCGGTTTTATTTTTTATAATTTTTTTTCCTGATTAAGTCGCATAGAGTTACAACATGAAGTCAGTGAGCATAATCTTGCTTACTCTATACCAACGTCGCGATAATTTGCTTTTAATTTGTTTTCATTTACTATTTATTTTTCATATGTTAACAATATCTGTTGTATTTAAATTCCTGTTTTTGTCATTTTTAATTCCTGTTAAAAAATTGCTCTGTTTCATCATGTTTGGGTTCAAGGCAGCCTTTTTTAACAATACATTTTTTTTAAATGTGATGTAGTTAGGTTAGGTTAGGTATTTTTAAAATACATTCATTTGCCACCATGTATATTTGTTGTCTGTTTAATGACTAATAAGAATACCGTTTAATCCAACCTTTTCCAGCCTTTTCCACCATTTTTAAAATTAAAGAATTTCCCTGCTCGGTGTACTTATTGGCAGGTAGCACTGATGATGGCTAGATAATTGAAAACGCTCTGCTATGATAATTGATTTGGATGCACATTACACAGATAAACTTTCTTGTTTCATTAATATAATAAAACATTTGAAACTTATCGCGGATTCTTAAGTAAAAAATATTCAAAATATCCTTGTTATGGGACCACACAGGCACTAATGAATATTTCCTGAAAATTTCATCCAAATAGTTCAAAACGTCCCAGAGTAATCGGTGTACATACATAACAAATACATAGGGTTGAATTGATAACCTCCTCCTTTTTCGAAGTCGGCTGAAAAACTCCAAAAATTAGATATAAGCAAAACCTAATACAGGTTGATAGATAATCAAGTTCTTACAATAAGTCTTTGCATACTGGATGTGTTTATTAATAATTACGATACCCATAATTTGATAAACTGTACAACTATATTTACTAAGAAAAACAAATTAAATCTATTGCATTCAGGTTTGTGAACCCCAATGTAGTTTAATATAAATTTAAATTTTCTCCTGGTGTGAAAAATATGCCAGGACTAAAATAATGAGTTTAAATTTAATTACATTTGAGAAAAATATATCACGGTTTTCTGTACAGTCCATCTAATATTTAATGACAGATGACCTTAATACAAATAGATCAAAATCTCTAATATTTGTAGTTTATTGCTCAGTTGATTGTACGATAAATATTTCTGAAAAAAAAATCGATATTTTCAAAAAAAAATTAAGATATTTAGAAAACTCTACAAGTTAGGTATAGGTAACCCTAAATTAATTTAGCCCAAATTTTATTGGAAAATTCAAATATATTTATATCAAAATAAATATTATATGCCTGTTGTTTTTGACGCACCCCCTATATCTTTAAATATTTCTAAATATAGCTTTATCTAATGCGCATATATTTCCCAGTTACATTGAAATAGAAAGTACCACTGAGCAGCTGGAGACCGACGGGTATGGGGCGCCCCTAAATTTAGATAAGTGTAATGTTCCTTTAAATTTTGTAACGTTGCCTGATTAATTGTTTCTTTGTCTCATCTCGTCTATTCCAATTTGAGTTCTCTTTATTCTATTATAAATTATTTATTACATAGTTTGTTCTTTTTATTTGACTATTGTTACAGTTTTATTTAAAATTATAGAAACGCTTAAGTTGAAAAAAATGATTTTTATTTTTGGCTTTCAATTCTATTCCAGGCGTTCTTGACAGCAAATATTAATGATTTTAGAGAGGTTATTGTATAACGACTTCTGGAAAAATAAAATGAATGGATTTTAATTTCCCAGCTTTAAAACCAATTTATAATACTTTGCCTTTAAATTGTTCTGTGTTCAAAAATTTTATAAGTTGTTTTTTTATTGCAACTTTGGTTTGAATTTATGGTTAGTTAAATTTAACATCGAAAATGTTTGCTTTAACGATGCCCAGTAACTAAAAAAGAAATCCCCCACTTAAAATTCAGAGGTGTCAAATAAAATATTCTATTTTTTCCTTAAAGTCCTAATATATATATATATATATATATATATATATATATATATATATATATATATATATATATATATATATATATATATATATATATATAATACCTTTGATTCATGTTTTTCTGAGCTACCATGTATGTCAAAAATTATTTAAAAAATATACAATATACATATAGCTTCCACCTAATCTCAATATTGCCTGACCTATGTATACATCTAACCTTAATTAATTTTTTACTACACATGGCATCCGACATAATAAATAATTCTTAAATCTATATAGCCAGTGACACTCGCAATTTTTGACACCTCATTCAAAAAATCGGGTTATCCATACGAATGTTACATAGTTATGATATGTTTTTGACATCTTGTACAGGATCTTCCATTTAGGAGGAATAACGATATTTTGTAGACTTCCCACGTATTTCTCAAAAAATTCATAATAGCCAATCGATGTATTTTAGCTCGGAGAATTCAAAAATCGTACAAAAAAACAAAATGAATGAGAAACAAAAGACTTACGTCAAGGATGTTGCGTTTTTTAAACGGAACACCCTATATATTATAATGTCTTTGGATTACATGGTCCATTCTAAGTGTTTTTTAATAAGGGTACTATATATCTATCTTCAACTTTTTTTGATTTATTGATGTTTCAAAATTGACATTTTTGCTTCTTTGAGTTGTCATAGCACCTGAACGGTTGTACCTAGGGCAAAATAACTTACTCAACAATAAATCACTTTGGTATGCCACGTTCTTAAGATGCCCCCAAAGAAAGGTATCCAAAAGTGATAGATCAGGGCTATTGGCTAGTTAAGCGATGGTTCCATTCCTTCTAATCCATTCATTATGGCGTGGGTTCAAAAAGCCTCTAACATCACGCGTGGCATGTGGAGGAGCTCCGTCTTGTTGCCAAATTAAAATCCGATATTCCTCCAAGAGCAATTCTTCCAAAAGGTGTTCAGTTTGGTTTTAAAGGAAATTATGATATCGACTAAATATTTTTTAAATTATTTTCTTTTCAAACTAGATGGCCGTTAAATTGTTCCCTGAACGCATGTGTGTTTTATTCTATTTTGTAAAAAGTTTCGGATAAAAAGCAAAATTATTTTTTTATTTAGTTCAGAAGATGTTAGCAAGAAAGTATGGCAAATATTCTAAGGGGCAATTGCTAAAAGTTATCGATGCTATAAAAAATAGAACACCACATGCAACCGTTGCAGCGCCCTTTGGTGTTTCAAGAAATACCCTTATTGGGAAAATTCAAGGCAAATATCCTGTAGATTGCAAAAGTGTAGCAGCGGCAATTCTGACATCCGAAGAAGAAAACATTGTATCACAACGGTTCTCGACGTGGCCAGAATGGTTACAAAAACGCAGTTACTCGAGAGCGTTGCATTGTTGGTAAAATACTTATACAGAAAAAATTAATTTGCAGAAGGGCGTCCTGGTCGTCGGTGGTATCAAGGATTTCTAAGACACAATACACAATTAACCCAGAGAATAGCTCAAAACTTGACTGCAACTAGAGCGTTGGTAACAGAAAATAGTATTAGAGCATGATTTCATGAAATCGAACAGTATTTTGTACTATCGGGGAATATAGTCAATGATCCCCGCAGTATATTCAATGCCGATGAGTCATCCTTCTTCCTTTGCCCTAAAGGGAATTCCGTTCTAGGAAAAGGAACTAAAACTGTCTATAACCGAATCGGGGGAGACGAGAAGGATTGTTTAACAATCTTGATAACAGGTTTTGGTTACAACAGAACCCCGAAACATATTGTACAGCATGTGCCAAGTGATTGGGGAATCGAGAAAATGGAAAGCGGATGGACCACTTCAGAGGCATTCTTCGAGTTTATCTCTGTACGTTGATGGCTACAAGTCACACGTAACACTTCCTGTAAGTGACTTTTGCTGTGAAAAAAGGATCATTTTAACCAGCCTAATTCCGAATTCCACTCACGTTTTACAACCCTTAGATGTAGGAATATTTCGGTCTTTAAAAGGTCACTGGGAAAAACAGTTTATAGTTGAAGCACGGAAAATGGAAAAAAGTATT